>JAAKBH010000493.1:0-239258 GCA_019776075.1 Amaranthus palmeri
TTTTCGTGAAACTAAGCTATGTTTCATGGACTAATGTGTTGTTATGAATAAATGTGTTACATCATCAGTTGATGTATGGTTTGAATGAATCCATGTGACACTTCAACTCTATAAATAAGAGTGAGTGCATGGATATCAAATCACTTATTATTAGAATCAAAATTCTATCATCTTTCTCTTATTCTCTTGAAACGTAAAGGAGAGTAATCAACTCTTTTAAAGTTTTTCTGATTTCGATCTCTACAAAAACACAAAGTCATCTAGTTCAATCGATTCGTACTAATCGATTTATGTGATTGATTGTATCTCGTTGTGAATTTCCGGTCTCATAGCCTAAATACCTTTGTGGGGGAAATATCACAAAAGGAAACCTTGTAGACGCATTCAATCTATATCAAAATTTCTGGTGACACCTTCGTCGCAAACTAATCTTCATTACGTTGTTGTTCGTTTCATGGTTTATTCAAAGCAAGGATTCCATTGCCATACACAAAGGTTCGCATTATTATTAGAACAATCTTTTGTGATATCTTCTTTGATCATGGCAAGCGTTAAGGATATCACTTCAATAGCATTCATGAGATCCAAAACCAGGAGGGGAAGTGGATTAGCAACTCTAATGATATTCAACAGGAGATTATCCGGTTCTATCAGAATCTCCAGGGCACCACCACCCCAAACCTTGAAGTGATAGACAGGAGGATTATGAGGGCGGGCCCCCAGCTTGATAATTCCAGTACTCAGAGGCTTATTCAAGAGGTGAGTGAGGTAGAAATCAAAGAGGCTTTGTTTGGGATGAATGACAATAAGGCTCCGGGGATTGACGGGTTTAATGCTTGTTTCTTCAAAAGAACTTGGATTATCATCAAAGAGGATCTCATTAGCGCCATCAGAGACTTCTTTGATCACAGCTCTATTTTCCAGCCTTTCAACTGCACGTCAGTCACTTTGATTCCTAAAACAAAGAATGCCAACAGAGTAGGGGATTTTAGACCTATAGCCTGCTGTACGGTTATCTACAAGATCATCTCGCGTATCCTTGCGGGCAGACTTCAGAAGGTAATGGGGAGTGTGATTGATCATGCTCAATCAGGGTTTATCCCAGGTAGACAAATGGCAGATAATATTCTTCTTGCAGCTGAGCTCATCAAGGGCTACACTCGGAAAAACAACAGTCCTAGGTGTATGATCAAGATGGACCTCCGTAAAGCCTACGACTCTGTTAGCTGGACCTTCTTGTTCTCGGTTATGGATGAAATGGGTTTCCCTCCTAGGTTTGTGAACTGGATTAAAGCTTGTGTCACCACTGTGTCCTTCTCCATCCTAGTGAATGGCCTTCCTCAAAAGCCTTTTGATGCAAAGAAGGGGTTACGCCAAGGAGATCCTGTCTCACCTTACCTCTTCGCCATTGCTATGGAGTACCTGTCCAGACTCATGCACGTCCAAAGTGATTCTCATAGCTTCCATTTCCACCCTAGATGCAAGCTGATCAAGCTTACGCACCTCCTTTTTGCAGATGACCTTCTTATGTTCTGTAAAGCGGATTTGGACTCGATCCAAAGCATGATGCGCACTTTTCACAGATTCTCCAAGGCTTCGGGTCTAGAGGCAAATACAAACAAAAGCAACGCATACTTTTCAGGGATTGACACTCAGAGGAAAGATCAGATTCTTCAGTACCTTACTATGTCAGAAGGCTCCTTCCCGTTTAAATACTTGGGGGTCCCTCTTCATTCAAAGAAATTGAATTCCCGTGATTGTAGGCCGTTGGTGGACAAGATTGTTGGTAGAATTGGCTTTTGGTCGTCTCGGCTTCTTTCTTATGCAGGTCGGATTCAGCTGGTTCGGACTGTTATTGGGGGAATGCTTAACTTCTGGGCCCAGATTTTTTGCCTGCCGAAAAAACTGCTTAAAATGGTGGAGAACATTTGTAGGTCGTTTATTTGGTCTGGTAAGGAGGGCATTTCAAAGAAAGTTGCGGTCTCTTGGAACCAAATGGGCTTACCTTTCTCAAAGGGAGGCCTTAATTTACGTGATATGTATGCTTGGAACAAAGCCGCTCTCCTTAAGCACTTGTGGAACCTAGCCTGTCATAAGGAGAACTTGTGGGTAAAGTGGATACACAGTTATTACTTGAAGAACTGCGACATTCATGAGGTTCAGCCCTCCATTCACGCTTCGTGGAGCTTCAAAAAGATCATCAAGCAGAGAGCGCTCCTGGATCAACTGGGAGGTTGGGATAAGCTCACAAACGGGGGTTCTTTCACCATAGGTAAAGCCTACGAGCTCCTCATTGCTGATTCTCCTAGAGCCTATTGGGGGAACATCATGATTAGGAATGTGGCTAGCCCCAGTGCGCGTTTCATCACATGGCTAGCAGTCCAGAACCGTTTAGCTACCAAGGATAGGTTGGATAAATGGATGCATCTCTCGGACGACTTGTGTGGGATCTGTAAAGGCGCAAGGGAAACTACTCAACATTTGTTCATGGATTGTGAGAATGCAAAAAATGTGAGATCCAGATTGTTTAATTTTCTGCCTCGTGCTTTGGAAGACACGGTTTTCCAGGATGAAATTCATCGGATGAATAAGCTGAACAAAAAGAAGACAGATCGAGCAAAGATTATCGTTGGGCTCTGGACAGAAATGATCTACTGCATCTGGATGAAACGAAACAAGAATATTTTTGACAACCATAGGATGTCTTCGAAGGATATGGTTGATTGTATAGTCTTTAGAATAGCGGGTAGAGCAAACAGTAGGATGATTGATATGCTTGTATCTAAGTAGGTTGGTTTATTTTTGGGGTTTTTGGGCTAGCGCTCAACTTTTTGCTTGAGCGGTAGTTTTTTTGGTGGCTCGGGGGGAGTTAATTTCCGCCCGCGCGTCTGTTTGTATTTTTCTCCCAGTATATAATACAAATCATTTGGCAAAAAAAAAAAAAAAAAAAAAAAAAAAAAAGGATTTCACTACAAACTTCATGAAATTGAAAAAGTTTTCGAAATGGTATTTTGATGAAGGCAAATGAAATATTTGTTTTTATGAGTATATTTAATAAGAAGTATCATAGAAAACAAGTAAGTTTTTCTTTCATGTAATTTATTTAAGGGATATTCTACCTGGTAAGCACCAGGTATAACGAAATTCACAAACTAGATATTCTTGTTTGCAATTCTACCAAATAGCACTCAACTTTTGCAAATTCATTTGCCGTAGCTATAATGGTAAAAAACGTTAATTTTCCGTTAAATTGTGAAATTACTTAATTGCCCTTGTTTGATTCTAATAAAAGATGCTCCTTCTTCATCTTCTTCATTCCCTTGATCTCTTTTAATTTCATTATTAAAAAAATAAAACCAATTTATTTCTCTTTTAATAATTTCTAAATTTCCACCATTTATTTCAAAACTAACAAAATTTCATTCAATTTCCCATCTCAATCTATTTCAAAATTTGTTCAAAACTTGTTCAAACTTGTTCAAAACTAACAATTTCCTAATTTCCAACATTTTTCATTGATACTGAGATAAATAGCTAATAGTCCAGACATTTTGAAATTCTTTAATTTAGGCCATTACATTCCTACAAACACCTTGAAATTGTGTTGTGTGTGTTGATTGACTAAGGCGGGTCTAATTGTGCATCTTACTGTTAAGATCAACTGATAGACCAAGATTATTCTGCTCTTTATTCACTAAGCCATAGCTAGAGCAGGGAATCCCAAGTTGGGTTATGAGGCAAGTGTTATTTCGAGTAGTTTGTCCATTGCTGGCCGGGGACCTCATCTGCTGTTTCAACTTTCAAGTACATCTCCAAGCTTGTAGGAGAAGATCCTATCTTCCTCTTCATCTTATACTTCCCCCTAGGTATGTAGAAAGGGGGATTTTTTTTAAAAAAATAACAGCTTGACTAGGGGATAATTAAAGAAGTCGTGTTAAAAAAAATAACAGGTTGAGAACTTTGAACAATCATGTTGGAAGACAATTTTGGGAGTTTGACCCAAATCTTAGAAGTCCAGAACAAATTAGAGAGATAAATGAGGCTTGTGAGAACTTTTAGAAGCATCGTTTCACAATTAGAGAGACAAATTAGAGAGGTATTGCTGCAAATTCAGTATCAAATGAAGAAGAAGAAGGGCAATTAAGTAAAATAAAAGTAAAATAAAACAAGGGCAATTATGTAAATTCACCACTTAACGGTATTTCTAACGTTTTTAGGCTAATATAGCTACGGCAGATGAATTTGCATAAGTTGAGTGCTATTTGGTAGAATTGCAAACAAGAATAGCTAGTTTGTGAATTTCGTTATACCTGGTGCTTACCAGGTAGAATATCCCTTTATTTAATCATAAATTATGTTTGATGATTTGTGTTTAAAACTGTGATAAAGTATTTTCATACATTTAAATCTTCTTTTCGATGATCATATACATGTGTTCAAACTTTAATTTGAAGTAAAGCATGTGGGTAATAGTATTTTACAAAGATATGATCAAGAAGTGGGTATGTGTTAATTTTGTTGATGAAATTTATGATGGAAATCATAAAGTGTTACTTTCTTAATTTTTTAAATTAAGAAAAAAGAATAAAAAAACATTTATTCATGTGATCATCATGGTTAAAAGGGTAATTAAATTGTTAGTATGGAATAAATCACTAAAATGTTAGGATTTATATATTAAATATAAATCAAAATTGCCAAGTATACTTAAAGTATGTGTTTAGTCAAATTTTATTTGATTATTAAAGTATGTTTTTGTTTATGATGTTTTTAGTGAAATAAGATTTTGATGGTGGCTCTTATGTGCCGTAATCCAAGCAATATGGATGACTTACATTTTGTGTCTTATCATGTGTTAGTTTAATTTTATATAAGTGAATTAACTATATATGTTATATTAACAAAGTATGGTTATCTATGGATCATGATATGTTCATATTAAAATATATGATTTTTAGTTTTTGGTAGTAAGACCACCTCATCACGTGATGTTATATATTAACATGTTTCTTTTACTTTATGCTTTGTTTTTATTTGTTTTTCTTTAAGATATTGTTAAGCATGTATATCATATTATCTCTTTATAACAAAATGCTTAATGAGAAAGGCAAGAAAATCATGTATCATTTCGATGGCTATATGTATGATTAATTCATTGTTTTATTTGGTACGTATGTTTTCGGATTATATAATGAGACAACGTATCAATTTTATTGATGTAATCATATTTTGGTTGATTATGGTAGTTATTTAGTTATAACTACATATAAATAATTGATGTTTTAATTGAGTTTTGTCAAGTATCTTATATGATGAAACAAGAAATAAAGTGACATATATATCTTTATTTATCCAAGTTTAATTTATTATAGAAAAATAAAAGGGGTAATGATTTATTTTGGCATACTAAAATTAGTTATGTTTACTCAAGTTAATCTAGTTATATTATAACTATGATTAAAAGGTAGGATATTTATGTCATGTTGATATACATATTTATGTATATGAAACATATTAGATTTAAAGTTTAATATGATTGGACCATTATTTATGATAATTAAATTTAAATTATTATGTATAATTCAACAATGTTGAAATTATAATTAAATGGTTGTGTTTATCATTACTTATGAAAATTGTTATAAAATAAATTGTTATTCAAATAAGAGAATAAATTAATTTGCATAGATTTTGCAAATTATGTTTTATGGTGATTAAATTCCATAATGATTATAACTGGAATTATTATTACTAGTTTGTAATAAATATTTTGGTATCTTTATTTGGTCCATATAAGAAAATGGATGATGTATATAATTTATTCATAAATTATATGTGAAAACTTGATTTATTTTAATAACTAAAAAAAAGGCATTATAAGTATTTACTTATAAAGTTGTGTCGCTTAAGACATGAAATTATCAAGTTGTATGATATTGTATTTTATACTTAAAGTATAAAATGTACATTACGGTAAATAAATTCCATAATATTTAATAATAATTGATTGATTATTACTAGTTTGTAATAATGTGAGTAAATTACTCAAGTTATGCATATTTTATGTATGAAATTCAATTTTGAATTGAATCACAAAGAATTGACATTTCTTTTAGTGATTGAATGTTTACAAATGGGGAGATAATTTTAAAACTTTCAAGTGTAAACTAATAAAGATAATGTTTTATATACATAAACATTTTTTTTAGTTTTAGACAAAGAGATTAAATTATCTCTAATTTGAGATATTTAATGAAAAAGTCATTTTAAGGAAAATGCACATTAAGGGAACTTGATGAATATATTTGGTCGAAGGTACTAGAATAATGTTACTTCTAGTGTTCCATATTTCTCAAATGTGGAAGGAGACTCATTAAGTTCTATTGATGCAATCAAGAATGTAAAGATTGATGAACTATTGATAAGTTCAAGGCCCGTTTAGTGGCACAAGGCTATAGACAAAAGCACAATATCGATTACTTTGATACATATGCACCAATTGCAAGAATAACCACCATTCGGTTGTTGGTAGCGTTAGCTTCAATTCAAAAATCTAGTGATTTATCAAATGGAAGTGAAAACTGTGTCTTTGTATGGTAAACTAGAATTTTACATGAAACAACCCGATGGGTTCGTTTTGAAAGGACATGAAAACAAGGTGTGGAAATTGTTAAGTCATTATGCGGACCAAAACAAGCCCGAAGCGATGGCTTCAAAAATTTGATGAAATGTTTTGTCCTTTGGATTCAAATTGAATCAAGACGATAAGTGCATTTATAGCAAGTTTAATGGGCAAGGTAACGGAGTCATTTTATGTCTCTACGTTAATGATATGCGCATATTTGGTACTGATTAGTACGGGTGCAAGAGACAAAAGATTTTTTGTCAAGTTCATTCCAAATGAAGGACATGGGGGAGGTCGATGTGATCTTAAGGATAAAGGTCATAAGAGACGGCAATGGAATCAAGTTAAGTTAATCTCAATAAAATGAGAAAGTACTTAAAAGTTTCAACATGTTTGATGGAACTCCAATGTCGACCCCTATGGATCAACATGTCGAAATTCGTAGACATGAAAAGGAACCAATTGCGCAATTAGCGTATTCAAAGGTTATTGGATCACTAATGTATGCGATGACTTTTACGAGATCGAATATTGCCTTTGTGGTAGCAAATTAAAGTTGAGCAGGTTTACTGATAATCTAGGTCCGCATCATAAGAAAGCGATTAAGAGAGTATTAAAATACTCGAAGGGTATATCACTTATAGTGGAGAATCCCTAAATTTGTAACGGTATTCTGATGGAAGTTGAATCACAAATGAAGAAGGAAATTCTTCTACAAGTGGTTGAGTGTTTGTTTATGGGGGAGGTGTCATATCTTGGTCTTTCAAGAAGCAAACGTGCATTGTTGTTCCACTATGGCTTTCGAGTTTATAGCGCTAGCATCTGTACGGAAGGAAGCAAAATGGTTAACGGATCTCATGTTTGAGATACCGATACTACCAATGCCTATATCAGCGGTGGCAATTCAAGAAAGCTGATAGTCAAGTGTATAACGGTAAATATTGTCATATTGCTCTTAGGCACAGCCTAGTTCAAAGATTTATCGTTAATGGGGTCATAACTCTTGATTATGTGAACACTAAGTTCAATTTGGCTAATTTTTCCACTAAAGCCATGAGTAGGGATTCAATTGAACATGCGTCAATTGCAATCGGATTACGTTACTAAAATTCAATTAGAAAGCCCAATTCACGCACGATTAACGCACTACAAAAAATAATCCATATGGCTTCCATCCGTAGCAAAGTATGGCTACTGGATGGCTTCTGTTCAGTATAGTAGCCAGGGTTGGCTATGGAACAATTTCATAGCGATACCGTAGCCAATAGTTGGCTACGCATTAATTCTGAAGCCAAGCCGTAGCCATATTTTGGCTACTGATTTGGCTACTGATATGACCCATCGCCATTTGATTGCAAATTCAAAACCCACAAAATGATCGTTGGTGCTTACATACGGTTTATAAATTGCAATGCATCCATTGGATTTTGTATTCAAAGTATATTTCTTCGGTTTAGTTTCGGTTCACAAAAATTCTTTGTCCATTAAAAAATTTTCTTTTTGTTGATTTGAAGAATAATAACCAGAAAAATTTCAGGTATGTTTCTTATTACTTTAATTTATCATGTTTATTATTGTTCAATTTTAATTTATTTTCCTATTTTTTTAATTGATTTTTATTTTTGTTTTCCTACTTAGATACATAAATGTAGTTTAAATTTTTTCAATAATATTTATTGCTTATCATAGGTTATTTGTTATAATGGCGGATGATGATGAATATTTTTTATACAATAGAAGTTGGATGTATAACAGACAATTTGATGATGGGGCATATAATATAAAATTCTTACGAGGGGTTGAAGCTTTTCTGAATTTCGCTATTAGTAAAAGTCAAAGTTTGGAAATTAGATGTCCTTGTGTTAAATGTAAAAACTTTAATTTAAAAAACCGAATGAAGTGAGAGATCATCTTTTGCGAAAGGGGTTTGTTGGAGATTATTACGATTGGAGGTACCATTATGATATAGTCGCTGGAGAGGGTTGTAGTAATGCGTTTGTTTGTGAGGAACAGCAGAATACTTCCCTTGTGAGAAACCGTGAGGAAAATCCATATGTGCGTATGGTGCACGATGCTGCTGCAAGTGCATTACCAGAAACATTACCACAACTTTTTTCTTCACCACGATAGCCCTCATAATGATTTGCCATTTGAGGAACAATCACCTGTTGATTTATTCGAAGAACCGAACCCTCAGGCAAAAAATTTTTTCGAAATGTTAAGGGCCGCCAACAATCCACTTTATCCCGGATGTTTAACCTATTCTCAAATGTCAATGATTGGGCGAATGGCGAACTTAAAAACTGATTATCATTGTTCTGAAAGATTGTACGATGAATTTTGTGCTATTCTGCGGGAGGCTTTACCGCAACCAAACTTGATGACAACCGGGTTTTACGACACAAAGAAGCAGATAGCGGCGCTTGGATTACCGGCGGAAAGAAATGATTGTTGTATTAAAGGTTGCATGATCTATTGGGGTCGCACTGTGAATTTAAAACGATGCAAGATATGTGGGACAACAAGGTTTGTAAAGGATGATGAAGGGAATCGACGTATCCCTAGGAAGCAATTTTTTTACCTTCCTATAGGTCCAAGGTTACAAAGATTGTACGCCTCAAAGGTTACAGCTGGTGAAATGAGATGGCACCATGAGCACTACAGAGAAGAGGGGGAGATGTGCCACCCATCAGACTCAGAGGCGTGGATCACTTTTAATGCCCAACATCCAGAATTTGCCGCTGAGACGAGAAATGTGAGGCTCGGTCTATGTACGGACGGCTTAATTGCCAAGAGGAAAAACTCTTCGTCTAGTGTGTATGGTTTAGGGACTTCCGATGAGGTTTTCTATCCTGAACGCTCCATTTTTCATACTCCTCAATCTGATCTTAGGAGAGAACTTGATGAGCTCCATTCCGCCACTAAGGAGTTTAGAACATACATAAATGTTCAAATGACTGAGAACAACCCCAATGCTAATGAGCTGCAAGATATGCGAAATCAATTAACTTCAATGCAAGAGGCCATTAGACGACTAGAATCTCAACTTGTGGGAGAATCAAGTCGCGCAGGTGAAGCGGGTGGTTCGGCGGTTCATGGTGATAGTCCAGGTGGTTCCCATGGATCTCATAATACACGTGCTTTAGGCGGTTCGGGTAGATCTCGTATAAGGCGGGGTGGAGGAAATAGCAACAATATTAGATGATATATGTAGTTTATTTCATCATAACAATTTCTAATTAAGTTTAATTATTTTCAAACTTTTGTAATTTGTATATTTGCGAATATTTTCTATCTTGCTTGAAATTGAAAAAAAATTTAATTAGTTTATTATATTGTCCTATATATTTTATTTGTTATTTTGGTTTTGTGTGTTTTTATTTATTTATTGTTATTTAAAATATAATAAAACTTAAAATCTAAACTAAAACCTTCCATCATAAAAATTTCAAATTATGAATTTAATTTTAATTAATTAATTAATAATAAAATAATAATAATTATTATTAAATTAATAATATTAGGTTGGCTGCGCAATAAATTAATATTAAATATTAATAAATTAATAATTAAAATATTAATAATAATTAATTATATTTGGATGTTAGGCCATGAATATGGCGACTGTTTAGTTATCAGACGCCAAATATGGCTTCTAAATGGCGTCTGATTTTTGCATTGGCTACGCCTGGTTTCGCTTCGCCTTTTATTGGTAGCCACACCGAAGCCAAATGGTGTATTGCTTCTGTTTGGCTTCTAATTAGTGGCGTAGACATATGGTTTTTTTTTTGTAGTGACGTTGTGTCTGAATTCAATGTGGTGTAATTCTTTTTGGATTTTGTAAGCAACAAGTTTTAATGACCCATCGTTGCTTTGAACCGTGAATAGCAAGGTAGTCGTCATTTAAAGTTCTCAAGGCCCAGAGTTGAAGAGCTCTTGGTGAATATCCCCTTAAAGTTGTTGTTTAGCTTTGTAAGAAGGCTCTTTAATTGGACATTATATAATTGAGCTAGTTGATTAGGGTACGTAGCACATTGATTTCCCGAACATAGATTTATTATTCTCTCAAAGGGGGGTGCAACAAAGTTGTGGAACAATATTAGCATTAGCTCATACAAACATTATTTTAGAGTTGGTCCATAAATCTAACATGGAGCAATAAACCAGTATATATGAGAGTTAATTAGACTTATAATATTAATTATTATGTTGTTCTTAAAAATCCCGTGAGTTACGCGGTAGTAGAATTAACATCTTGGATTTATCTCTAATTTAAGTACTATAAGAATTAACATCTTGAATAACTATTAGTAAAATAGAAAGATCTGATATAATGAAAACATTCATTATAACTAATTGAATTACATTTTACATTATATTTGTATATTATTTGTATAAAAGGTGGTCTTACAAAATGGAGCCAGTCTCGTTGAGAATTTCTGCACCACCAGAAGCATAATTTACCCCTTTCAAAATTAAACTCCCTTTTGTTGTTGGCGGGCTATTTCCAAATTTACCAAGTGTTTGGGCTAAATCCATTAAGTCAAAAAAATATAAATAAATAAATAAAACCCATATTAATATGTACTAGTATAGAAACTCGTACAATGCACGAATTTATTTGTATAAAATATATAAAAATATATCTTTAAGGAACAATGCAATGCAAGTATATATTATCATGATTAAATTTATCAAATACATGACTTTTTTAAAGCAAAAATTGAATAATGATTTTTTAAAATTATTTATTGAATACATCAGTTTTTCTTCCAATTAAATATATCAAATTTTAGGTAATTTATATAAATTTTCTATAATAAATTATACTCTACATTATACCTAATTTAACTCCAATTTTAATAATAATCAAATTCTAAATTAGGTAAATATTGTCATGCAAAACAATTATTATCCACTAAAATAATTACATTTGTCAAGCCTCCTTAGAGGATGACACTTGAAATTTTCCATCATTTTTATAGTATTGTATGATTGACTTACCACAAAGCTATGCTACATGTTATGTTCTTTATTAATTACGAAATATTAAGTAAAAATTGGGCTTTTAGAAAATCAAACCAAATTGAATAGAATTTTAAAAAATAAATAAAAAAAATTGCAAGAACAAATACTCAACTTTTTTATTGAGAAAAAAAAAATACTCCAATTTTAAAATTTGAATAAAGTTAAGAAAAGTATACGCAGGAAAATTTTAGAAAACGATAAAAATATCCAACCGAGCTAAGCTGCCATTAGGCAGTAACAGATTATTCTGATTAGGATAATTATCCTGTAATTAATAACATTTTTTTTTGGTGAGGGATGAAGTAAAAATTGTACAGAGTATTAATATGATAAATATATTATGTAAGACCAAACTCATAGTGAGTTTACTATTTTTTATTTTATTTTTTATAGGGAGGGGTGATTTCATTAAATATTAATAGTCATTGTGTAGCTACAATCATCCCTTAAGAGATCTAAATTCTCAATACAAAACAACTCTAAACTAATTACCCAATTTAATTTTGACATTTTTATACTCCCTTCTTTCCTAAATAATTAACACATTTGACCTTTTTATTATTCTACCTCCTATTTATAGAGAATGAGATATTTGTTTTTTGACACTATTCGTGAATTACTCTTTAATTTTGTATTGTTTTTTTGAAAATTTAATTTGTATTTTATTCTTAATCTATAGATTAGAACATAGTCAAGTGAGATCTTATTTGATTCGTCTCAATGCAAAGATTATTAATATTCACTTTTTATAATATTTCATTATGTATATTATTATTAATGTTGAGGGATACTTCCAAATTCACAGCAAACAATATTATGAATCCATTTTGGGGTTGCAATATTGTTTTTTCCATTCTGTACTAGTCCAAAGTCAAAAAGAGATTTATCCAATCTTAGACCTCTTAGTCTTAACTTGTTTTACTCAAGGTTGTTAGGATCGGGATTCTACGTAGGATCGTTGAGGGGGTAGGATCGAAATCGGTAGGATCGAATCGTAGGATCGTGTGATCCTACAAATATGCATTTATATGCTTTAGATAACTAATTTTCAATTATATTTGTTCTTTTTTTATGTTTTAGGGTTTAAATTAACACTTATTGGACTACAACTATTAAGTTTTGTAAAAAATACTTTTAATAATCATTTTTTAAATTCGAATCAAGAAAAACTTGAATTTTAGTCATATTGATATAATTGTTTAGATATATACATATATATCCATAAGTAAAATCTGGATTATATGAAATTTTTAAACGATTGAAACTACCCTTGTAGGATCATATCATAAGATCGTAGGATCGTAGAATCGTGTTATGATCCTACCACTCAAATCCTGGAGCTAAGTAGGATCGTACGATTCTACCAATTTAAGATCCTACCTACGATCCGGATCGGTCGTCTAATTTTGGATCGTAAGATCGTAGAATCGTTGATCAGGATCGAGATTCTGATAACCATGGTTTTACTAATAGTCACCAAGTATACGCTACGTTGATAAATATAGTACGAATAATATTGGTAAAACAAGTTAAGACTTTGCAATATTGATAAATCTACTAATAGTCACTTAGTCTATGCTACTTCTGTACCCCACTATGCAATCCACTCTGCTAAACTTAGCAATTAGCAACATAGTCAACTTAGCAATTACAAGTCTATGCTTATTGGTCTGAGTCAACTTAGCAATTACAAGTCTTTACCTCAAATTAAACTTAATTAGCAATTAAAAGCAAACATTATTATCAATCCATTTTGTGACAATAATGAATTCTCATCAACTCCTTTCTTGTTTTTTGCTTTTTTCCTACTTCACTTGTGTTGCTCATGGGATTCATACCATTAACATCATGTGTATTGACAAAGAGAGAGAAGCTTTGTTGAAATTTAAAGAGGGCATTCAAGTCGACCGTTGCGGGCTGCTGTCTTCTTGGGGAATTAATGATGACCACAACAGAAATTGTTGTCAATGGAGTGGCATCCACTGTAGCAACCAAACGGGCCACGTAATCAAGCTCGACCTTCATGGGGTTGACCCTTCTTATTTTGAGGGTTATTGTTTGCAAGGTAAAGTGAGTTCTTCCATTGTTGATTTGAAACATTTGCGTTACTTGGACCTCAGCCTTAACAATTTCCAAAACCAATCCATCCCTAGTTTTGTTGGTTCTCTTGTGAGTTTGAAATACCTTAACCTATCCAATGCTGGATTTAGTGGAGAAATTCCACACCAGCTCGGAAATCTATCCTCCTTGATTTCTCTTGATCTTAACAATTATGACTATGACGCCAACCACCTTTTTGTCAAAAACTTGTCTTGGCTCTCACATCTAAAATTGTTAAGATATATCGACATGAGTAATATCTTTCTTGATCAAAGAGCCATAGACTGGCTAAGAATCGTGAACGACCTCCCATTCTTAAGAGTTCTTCAATTGGAGTCCTGTGACCTTCCCTCTAGAGTTCAATGGCCACTTTCATACAAAAACTCCACTACCACTCTTTCATATCTTAATCTTAGAAGCAATGGTCTTAATGATTCATCAATATTCCAATGGCTTTTTAATTTGAGTGGAATCGACAGTCAACTTGCACATGTTGATCTCAGTTTCAATCAACTTCATGGTCCCTTTTTAAGCGCATTTGGGAATATGCATAATCTTTCATATCTAGACCTTTCCACAATTGAATTGGAAGGTTCGATTCCAGACATGATTTCAAACATACAATCACTCCAATATCTCGACCTTTCCTTCAATGAATTGCAAGGTCCGATTCCAGACACGATTTCAAACTTACAATCACTCCAATATCTTGACCTTTCCAGCAATGAATTGCAAGGTCCGATTCCAGACACGATTTCAAACTTACAATCACTCCAACATCTCGACCTTTCCGGCAATGAATTGCTAGGTTTGATTCCAAACACGATTTCAAACTTACAATCACTCCAATATCTCGACCTTTCCCGCAATGAATTGCAAGGTCCGATTCCAGACTTGCAAGGTCCGATTCCAGACACGATTTCAAACTTACAATCACTCCAATATCTCAACCTTGCTCATAACTATTTGAATGGAACCATCGGTCGTCGTTTGGGGCAACTATCAATGCTCGAGACCTTGGATCTTTCTTCCAACTCTCTACATGGTACTCTCTATAGCGGCCATTTCTCAAATCTGTCAAGATTATCATTGTTAGACCTTTCACATAATCTTGCACTGGTGCTCGATATTGAAGATGATTGGGTTCCTCCATTCCAGCTGGATTTTATATCATTAAGTTCCTGCAGATTGGGACCGATGTTTCCAAACTGGCTTGTGAGCCAAAAATTCTATTTGTTTTTTGATATTTCTGCTGCTGGAATTTCAGACAACATTCCGAATTTTTTTACATTGCCTTCAGGGCTCATTTATCTTAATATCTCTCATAATATGATGTATGGAACACTTCCATATTTTGATGTACCAATCACACCCCGTGATTCTAGGCTTATCATAGATATGAGTTTTAACAATTTTGAAGGTGCAATACCACCATTTTCAGTAAACCTTACCTCATTATTCTTGAATAACAACAGGTTTTCCGACCCCGTCCTCTTTTTGTGTCCTAGAGGTGAAGTACGTCTATCCAATCTTGATCTCTCAAATAATTTGTTGTTTGGGAAACTTCCTGATTGTTGGATCAATTTCGAACAATTATCCACTCTCCAATTAGAGAATAATAACATTTCTGGTGGTATACCACCTTCCATTAGTTATTTGAAGCAATTGAAGTCGTTGAACTTGCGCAACAATAGTTTTTCGGGAGAACTTCCAAGATCATTAGAGGATTGCGCATCCCTAGCTTATCTTGATCTTGCTCATAATTCATTTACTGGACGTATATTTTCAGGTATTGGGACTAATCACAAAAACCTCGAATTTCTAAGCCTTGGAAACAATAATTTTGTTGGAGAAATACCTTTGAGCCTTTGTCAATTGCCCTTTCTTCAAATCTTGGATCTCGCTGTCAACCAAATTTCTGGAACCATTCCAAATTGCATTTGTAATCTTACAGCAATGCAAAGTACAACAGATATAGGTTCATCATGGAAATATAATGACGATGAGCTGATCTTTGATGACGTTATCACTAAGGAATATGTTGCGACGATTATGTGGAAACAGACGGAAAGGAGCTTTGGGAATTTTATAGGACTAGTCAAGCTTATTGATCTTTCAAACAATAAGTTGGAAGGAAAAATTCCCATAGAAATTTCATCTCTGCAAGGTCTTGTCTCGTTGAACTTATCAAGAAACATCTTGATTGGAAGCATCACACCGGAAATCGGACAATTGACAGCTTTAGAAGTTCTTGGTTTGTCAAACAACCACCTCTCTGGTGAAATCCCTGCAAGCCTCAGTGCTTTGAGCTCTCTTAGCAACTTGGATTTGTCAAACAACCACTTCTCTGGAGAAATTCCGAAGGGCACTCAACTTCAAGGTTTCAATGCTTCAGTATATGCTGGAAATCCTCAACTTTGTGGAGCTCCTCTATCGAAATGCTCTTGGGATCAACCACGCCACAACTCGACGTGGGGAGATAATACTACTCCCCAGGATGACACTGATGATGACAAGATTTTTTTTGTGGGGTTGTATGTAAGTGTGGTGCTCGGATTTATCATAGGATTTTGGGGAGTTTGTGGAACATTGGTGCTTAAAAGATCTTGGAGACATGCCTTTTTTCAGTTCTTTGATGACATGAAAGATAGGCTCTATGTCATTGTTTCATTGTGCATTGCTAAATTTAAAAGGAGGCTCTAAATCTAGTAAGTTCTAAATCTTTAATCTAATATTTCAAATTTTTTTGTTGATCTGGACAAAGTATTATTAGTTGTATCTATGATGAATGTAACATAATCCCGTTAGTTATAGCGTCACCTGATATGAAATCAAATTATCAACCAAACCCATTCAATTTTATCCTCAGGTAAATATGACGAATTGGGTGGAAACATTAAATACAAAGTATGTTGTAAAAAAAAATATAATGTGCACATTCTATATGTATGTTTTTTAACAATATGTATATTTCCATTTTTCAGTATAGAATGTGCAGCAGGCTGAGTTTCAATCCTAGAGGAGTCGACTTAATTATTATGTTCATGGTCTTTCGAATAGCAGGTCCGTCATAACCTAAAAGTTCAACATCACCTATTCAGCTCTATGGATGGAACTCCATCAGGACATTACTGTTTGGTACTGACTGAAGAATGTGATGTAGTAGTATGTACTTCTTATCTGTATTTTTTTATTCGGATTAGTACTCTTTATCTGTATAATACTCCGTGATATATAAATCATGTAATTGTTTTTCCAATTTAAAAAGTGAGTGAAATAATCAGTAAAATGTTGTAAACCTTAGCTTAAGCACGTTGATCTTTTTCATTATAAATCACTTTCAGTCTCATAATGCCTTTGGAAAAATGCTTACCCTTTCATACCGTGATCCCTCTAATAACCAACTAGTAGGTCCTATTCCTACTGCAATCGAGAACATACGTTATGTTTCAATCTCTCATATCTCGATCTAACTTATAAGTTACAAGACTCATTCCCAATGTAATAGAAAACCTTCAATCTAAACGTATGAATAATATTGTTTTCTGTAGTTAGCAACTTAGCAATTACAAGTCTACGCTTATTGGTCTGAGTCAACTTCGCAATTAATGCCTTTTAACTCAAATAAAACTTAGCAATTACAAGCAAACATTATTATCAATCCATTTTGTGACAATAATGAATTCTCATAAACTCCTTCTTTCTTGTTTTTTGCTTTTTTCCTACTTCACTTGTGTTGCTCATGGGATTCATACCATTAACATCATGTGTATTGACAAAGAGAGAGAAGCTTTGTTGAAATTCAAACTGGGCATTCAAGTCGACCGTTGCGGGCTGCTGTCTTCTTGGGGAATTCATGATGACTACAACAGAAATTGTTGTCAATGGAATGGCATCCATTGTAGCAACCAAACTGGCCACGTAATCAAGCTCGACCTTCATGGGGTTGACACTGATTATTTAGAGGATACTTGTTTGCAAGGTAAAGTGAGTTCTTCCCTTGTTGATTTGAAACATTTGAGTTACTTGGACCTCAGCCTTAACTATTTCCAAAACCAACCCATCCCTAGTTTTGTTGGTTCCGTTGTGAGTTTGAAATACCTTAACCTATCTAAAGCTTGATTTAGTGGAGAAATTCCACACCAACTCGGAAATCTATCATCCTTGATTTCTCTTGATCTTAACAATTATAATTACTTTGGCGACCTTTTTGTCAAAAATTTGTCTTGGCTCTCACATCTAAAATTGTTAAGATACATCGACATGAGTGGTGTCGTTCTTGATCAAAGAGCCATAGACTGGCTAAGAATCATGAACAACCTCCCATTCTTAAGAGTTCTTCAATTGGAATCCTGTGACCTCTCTAGAATTCAATGGCCACTTTCATATAAAAACTCCACTACCACTCTTTCATATCTTATCTTCGTTACAATGGTCTTAATGATTCATCAATATTCCAATGGCTTTTTAATTTGAGTGGAATCGACAGTCACCTTGCACATCTTGATCTCAGTTTCAATCAACTTCATGGTCCCTTTCCAAGCGCATTTGGGAATATGCATAATCTTTCATATCTAGACCTTTCCGCCAATGAATTGCAAGGTCCGATTCCACACACGATTTCAAACTTACAATCACTCCAATACCTCGACCTTTCCTTCAATGAATTGCAAGGTCCGATTCCAGACACGATTTCAAACTTACAATCACTCCAATATCTCACCTTTCCGGCAATGAATTGCAAGGTCCAATTCCAGACACGATTTCAAACTTACAATCACTCCAATATGTCGACCTCACATTAAATAAGCTCTCACAATTTCCTAAAGTAGGCAATTTGTGTAGCTTACAAGTACTCTACTTGAGGGGAGCCAACATCACCGATGAACTACTCAACATAATCCAAACACTAACAGGGTGCGCAAACAAGTCCTTACTGGAGTTAGATATGAAAAATAATCAAATCTGGGGTCCCATTCCAAACACGATTGGCACATTTTCATTATTACAAAAATTAAGTCTTGGTCATAACTATTTGAATGGAACCATCGGTCGTCGTTTGGGGCAACTATCAATGCTCGAGAGCTTAGATCTTTCTTCCAACTCTCTACAGGGTACTCTCTGTAGCGGCCATTTCTCAAATCTGTCAAGATTATCATTGTTAGACCTTTCAGATAATCCCGCACTGGTGCTCGATATTGAAGATGATTGGGTTCCTCCATTCCAGCTGGATTATATATCATTAAGTTCTTGCATATTGGGACCGATAATTCCAAACTGGCTTGTGAGCCAAAAAATCTATACGTTTTTGGATATTTCTGCTGCTGGAATTTCAGACAGTATTCCAAATTTGTTTTCATTGCCTTCAAAGCTCAGTTATCTTAATATGTCTCATAATATGATGTATGGAACACTTCCATATTTTGATGTACTAACCACAACCCTTGGTGATACTCTTACCATAGATATGAGTTTTAACAATTTTGAAGGTGCAATACCACCATTTTCAGTAAACCTTACCTTATTACACTTGAATAACAACAGGTTTTCCGACCCCGCCCTCTTTCTGTGTCCTAGAGGTGAAGTAAGTCTATCCATTCTTGATCTCTCAAATAATTTGTTGTTTGGGAAACTTCCAGATTGTTGGATCAATTTCAAACAATTATCCACTCTCAATTTAGAGAATAATAACATTTCTGGTGGTATACCACCTTCCATTAATTATTTGAACCAATTGGAGTCGTTGCACTTGCGCAACAATAGTTTTTCGGGAGAACTTCCAAGATCATTAGGGGATTGCACATCGCTAGTTTATCTTGATCTTGCTCATAATTCATTTACTGGACGTATATTGCCAAATGTTGGGACTAATCACAAAAACCTCAGTTTTCTAAGCCTTGGAAACAATAATTTTGTTGGAGAAATACCTTTGAGCCTTTGTCAATTGCCCTTTCTTCAAATGTTGGATCTCGCTATCAACCAAATTTCTGGAACCATTCCAAATTGCATTTGTAATCTTACAGCAATGCAAAATACAACAGATATAGTTCAACCATTGCAATATTTTGACGTTGAGGAAACCATTAATGTCGTTAACATTAGGGAATACAATGATACTACGACGATTATGTGGAAACAAGCGGAAAGGAGCTTTGGGAAGTTTATAGGACTAGTCAAGATTATTGATCTTTCAAACAATAAGTTGGAAGGCAAAATTCCCGTAGAAATTTCATCTCTGCAAGGTCTTGTCTCGTTGAACTTATCAAGAAACATCTTGATTGGAAGCATCACACCGGAAATCGGACAATTGACAGCTTTAGAAGTTCTTGATTTGTCAAACAACCATCTCTCTGGTGAAATCCCTGCAAGCATTAGTGCTTTGAGCTCTCTCAGCAACTTGGATTTGTCAAACAACCACTTATGTGGAGAAATTCCGAAGGGCACTCAACTTCAAGGTTTCAACGCTTTAGTATATGCTGGAAATCCTCAACTTTGTGGAGCTCCTCTCTCGAAATGCTCTTGGGATCAAACACACCACAACTCGACGTGGGGAGATAATACTATTCCCCAGGATGACACTGATGATGACAAGATTTTTTTTGTGGGGTTGTACGTAAGTGTGGTGCTCGGATTTATCATAGGATTTTGGGGAGTTTGTGGAACATTGGTGCTCAAAAGATCTTGGAGACATGCCTTTTTTCAGTTCTTTCATTACATGAAAGATAGGATCTATGTCATTGTTTCATTGTGCATTGCTAAATTTAAAAGGAGGCTCTAAATCTAGTAAGTTCTAAATCTTTAATCTAATAATTCAAAGTTTTTGTGGATCTGGACAGAGTATTATTAATTGTATCTATGATGATTGTAACATAATCCCGTTAGTTATAGCATCACCTGATATGATATCAAATTATCAACCAAACCCATTCAATTTTATCCTCAGGTAAATATGACGAATTGGGTGGAAACATTAAATACAGAGTATGTTGTAAAAATAAAATAATGTGCACATTCTATATGTATGTTCTTTAACCGTATGTATATTTCCATTTTTCAGTATAGAATGTGCAGCAGGCTGAGTTTCAATCCTAGAGGAGTCGACTTAATTATTATGTTCACGGTCTTTCGAATAGCAGGTCCATCATTAAACCTAAAAGTTCAACATCACCTATTTAGCTCTATGGATGGAACTCTATCAGGACAATACTCTTTGGAACTGAATGAAGAATGTGATGTAGTAGTATGTACTCCTTATCTGTATTTTTTTTATTCGGATTATTACTCTTTATCTGTATAATACTCCGTCATATATAAATCATGTAATTGTTTTTTGCAATTTAAAAAGTGAGTGAAATAATCAGTAAAATGTTGTAAACCTTAGCTTAAGCATGTCGATCTTTTTCATTATAACTCACTTTCAGTCCCATTACGGCCAAATGCCTTTGGAAAAATGCTTAATCTTTCATATCGTGATCTCTCTAATAACCAACTAGTAGGTCCTATTCCTACTGCAATCGAGAACATACGTTATGTTTCAATCTCTCATATCTCGATCTAACTTATAAGTTACAAGACTCATTCCCAATGTAATAGAAAACCTTCTGTCTCTTGCAATTGGGATATATATGGGGCTGTAAAATATATTTCAATGTTTACTGTCAAGTCCGATCTCTGAGGTAATGAGAAATCTGAAGTCTGCTGATTATTTCAATGTTTCAAACAATTCGAAAACAAGCACATTTCCTTATTTTCTTGGTTACACGACATTTTTCGACTTATCACACAGCTTGTTAACTGGAATTATCCCTGAGGCCGGGATGCTGAGCTCCCTCGATTTTATTGGGGAATTTACTTAAACAAGGGTCACAAAGATGGTGGAAATGAACAACAATCGAAAACCTTCGAGGCATGAAGGATACCACTTTCCCTGAAATAATATTTCGACCCTAAATAACAACTGAATATCAAGTCAATGCATATCTAAGATCATGCCTGATCAAGAAATAGGCACCCATTGAAATAAACTGTCAATTATACTCAAGTTTCTATATATTGTTCGTTAATGTGGTCTACATGAGTTTCACAAAACTAAATTATTTTTTGTCCATGGTAGGCGATAAATAATTCAAAGTTTATTACTCTTAGTTACCTTTTATGCAGTGATGCTTGGTTACAACCAACTATTAAGCATTGCATATGTATGAATATTAGAACTTTTTTTATAAGCTTTTTTTTATAACATTAATTTCAAAAGTAATTGGAATAATAGGTGCCTTCCCAAACTATTTTAAAAAATAAGCTTCTCCTACTAAACCGCTATTTGAAGTAGCGTTTTTGTCCTGTTGAGCCTTCGGAAATTTTTTTAATTATAATAACCAAACCGCTACTTGAAGTAGCGGTTTAATCCTCCCCATTTTTTATTTTTATTTTTTTTATAAATGACCAAACCGCCACTTGAAGTAGCGGTTTTGGTTCTCGTAATTTTTTTTCTAGTAAAACGCTTAAAGGAGTAAAATTTTTTTTTAAAATTACAAGGACCAAAACCACTACTTCCAGTGGCGGTTTCGTCATTATAAAACAAAAAAAAAGGGGGAGGACAAAAACTGTTACTTGAAGGAGCGGTTTGGTTATTTTAATAAAAAAACTTTTTCTTATGCTCAACAGGACAAAAACGCTACTTCAAGTAGCGGTTTAGTAGGAGAAGCTTATTTTCTAAAATAGTTTGGGTGAAATTAAGCTTAAAAAAAAAGTTTTTTGAATATTAACCAAAATTGCATTATGCTTTTCTCTAATCAAGGTACATTTGAAAGGTGTTGTTTTGTTAAGATTCTTCTACAACTTACAAAAGGGATCTCTTCAAATAAGTCTAAGGGACCTCTTATCAAACACGGTAAGAAGACTTGAACTAAACTAATTTGTTGTTAATGGAAGACTTGAAGTCAACTTAGTCGGCAAATAAGAATTTAATTTTTTCTACTTTAACTTTTTAAGAAGCCGATGTGCAGGCTTTTAAAGCAAAATAGGATAGAAACTCGTGCAATGCACAGATTTTTTAATACGTTTATATCTTAGTGAAATTTTAGACGAACAAAAATATTAAATGAAGGTGCGTAATAAAGTATATTGACATACATATATTGTAATTAAAGAAGAATTAAATATAAAAAAACACAAAATAGGTTGTTGGTAAAGAGTTTATAGGTTTTGAAACTTCTCTTTATATACTACATTCTCAGTACGATGACATATTTCACCTCTTGTTTAAAATACTTCTTCTTAATCCAAGACTAATGATGTAACACCCCGATATTTTCCTGATATATTTAATTATTTACTAGTAATATTATTTTATATAAATAATATTTTTATTTATTTAGTTTGGGCTTGATGATCATGGTATTTTTCAGTCCTTTTTTTATTTGGGCCCAAAACTTTTAACCCATTTTCTTCTTTCAAAAATTAAATTAAAAAAATAAATAAAATGAGAAAGAAAAGTGGAGTGTTGACCGGTCCTTAGATGGTCTCTTGGAATGGGTGTAACTCCCATTTGAGAATTTGAAAGATCACATAGTTATTCTTGCACAACTTCCTTCATTACTTCCTAAACATTTCTCTTTATTCTATACTTTCTTTGCTAAAAACTCAAGAGAAAACCATAGCATATACCCAGGGCCGTCGAATGGCAAGTGCAAAGCGGTCAACCGTCCAGGGCCCCGTGTTTTTTAGGGCCTAAAAAACTTATTTTTATGTATATAAGTGATATTAATTTGAATCAAATTTATATATAACTTACATTTTTGGCTAAATAATATGAGTTTTTAGTGTTTTTTTTAAATTAGATTAAATATTAACAATAAAAACAAAAGATGTATTATATTATGCGTTATGTCTTAAGTTTTTAGGGGCTCATTTTTATCTTTTGCTCTGGGGCCCAAAAATGAACGAGACGGCCCTGCATATACCACCCTTTCCACACACCACTTCTTCCACTTTTACTCATCATTTTGGTGTTCTTTCATTGAAATTGTAAGTATAATTCTTTAATTATTTTTATTATTAAGTTTCAATTTCAAATATGTGATGTGTGGCATGTGTGAATTTTGGATCCATGGTTATTTTCTTTTAATGATTTAAAATGATGGTATGAATTTTTTTATATATGTCTTTATCAATTTTAGTGTTGGATGTTTTTAGGGATTTATTTTATATTAGTATGTTAAGTTAGGATTTGTTGTTATGATGGGTGAATTTAAAGGATGTATAAATATCAATTGTGATTGTTCATGGAAAATTGTGTTGTAGTGTAATAAATTATTTTTAGTGTAGTATGTGAAATTTTAAAGTATTAGTGAATGAATTTTGAAGAAAAAAAATGGTATTGTAAGAAATGAAGTATTTGGAATCATGAAAATTATTTTTAATATGTGGGCATGAGTTTATGATTTCGAGGGTATGGATTTAATAAGTAATATGAACAATGGAATTTGTATGTATTAATAAAAATATGATAAATCCCGTAGGTTTTGAAAATGGTGAAAAAAGGGTGTTTTTGGAGCATTTTTGGCTTTGAAATTAGGTTAAAAATACTTATACTATGTTATAAATCATTAAAATTTGTACCCGGGGGTTTTGATGCCTTCCGGACGCAACGATGAAGTCGGATTTCCAGTTTGACAGTGTTATGACAAGTTTCTGGACAGATTCATATGTTGTGTTTTTTTTAAGTGTTTGATGTGTCTTAGGATTGTGGTGTTTGACTTATGAGATGTGTATGTGTTCTATGTGTGATGGTAGTCGTGTGTATATGTTATGGTTTGCTTTGAGGAGGATGTGAATGTGTTCTTATTACCGAATACGGTTAAACCTTGTAGGAAGCCGATTCGTGACCAGGAAATTGATTAGGACCTTGTGCTTTGTTTGCTTGATCAAGGTACGTACACGCAGCATAGATTCATTGTATATGTTATGTACCATATGATAATGGTAACAAAGGTAAAGTATGGACGTGTAGTATGAATAACGATACGCTTCCCGAATAAGTTATTTTATTATAATATTTTGATAAGCAGAGGTAGTATGACCTCACTAACTTGAAAGTGGACGTAGTATGACGTCAATTGGTGGAAAGAATTACTCGCGGCATATGGAGCCCTATGGGCCACCGCGGGGGTATGCATACTTAACCATAGGCACCGAAGTAGGACGTGTGTCTATGGTAGGGACTTGCTTAGGGGTTAGCTCCCCCTAACGTATTGTCTCACCTATGGAGTTTGAAGTGGTACCGGCAGTATGGCTGGAAAAGATACAGCAGTATGGCTGAAAAAGATACAGCAGTATGGCTGACTAACTGAAACAAGAAATTATTAAACTTATTATCTTTAAATTTATTGTACCCGAATTAAATGAATTACGACTTCTTGCTGACGTGTACTTTTGGTCTTAACGATCCTGCGATGATGTTGTTTCCTTCTTGGACAATGACTAGCAGTAAGTTAATTGCAGGTATGGGGAGTGAGGATTACCCTGGGAGAAATAAATTGCTAGATTCAAGAGTTTGTTATGAACATAAGATTTCGTATTTTTGAATGTTTGGTTTATGAGGCGTGAACGCTCTCAAGTTGTAAGAAGTAGACCTACCTTTACAAACTTATCCGCTGCTAAGTTTTTCTTTATGTTTGGTAGCTCGTAATAACTCTAATAGAACTCGATCCGCAAGTTTTGTTTCGTTACGAAATCCGTTTTAAACTATCCGTTTAACGCCCTGGTTTGACTCGAACTGTATTTGGTTCTTCAAAAAGTCGTTTTCTCTCTTAAATGATTCGAGTTAAACTACGGGATGTTACAATTGGTATCAGAGCGGGTGTTCTATTTAGTGTTATTTATCTAAACAGAAAGACTAACAAGGAATAAATGATGATGAGAGTAATGGGTAGACATTAAGGGGATATTATGTCTTTTGTTTAGTGTCTTTAAGTATGTTATCATACATAAGTTTTAATGTGTGTATGGTAGAAGTTATGTTTATACATTTGTACTGTTTATATTTATCTTTGTCTTATCTTAGAAATGGATTTTCTCGTTTGCTTTCTTTGTGAGTCAGAAAGTTCGATCATTGTTTTTCTGTCATGGATAAAGGATAGAGACCTGCTGAAGAGGGAATTGGTACCCTAGAAGAACCCTGGAGAGCTTTAGTTAATGCAACAGCTTGGGTAGAGATTGAGGCTTTAAGAATTTGGGATAGAAAAGAGGATGAAAGTGACCTGGAGTATACACGTAGGATGGAAATGATTTACAAGAAATCTATACAAGTATATGAGAGTATAATAGATGAGGAGTTGGCCGAATTGAATGAGAGAATGTAACAGTTTGATCGAGATATCGGCAGAAGGGTTAGAGTTGTAGAGACTATGGGTCGGGATGGAATTGACATTCCGAAGTGTAGTGGGGCAAGGGCTGACGTTATTGAGGAGGTTGTTCCCGTAGTTGACCTACACTTAGTGTTACTGATAAACTTTGATGAGTTTAATTTCGAAGAGGACCTGGATGAGGATTCCGATGAGGATCCAGAAGAGGAACAGAAGATGATATGGAGGAAGATTCCTTAGGAGAGGTCGTAGAACCCTATGAGGATTATGTGGGAGACGGTTATGATTCTGATATGGAGAAGGAAATAGTTGATAGAAATGATACTATGAGCGATAGTGATAGTGACATTGTCATTTTAGGGGGTTGGCCGGTGAGGCGAGAAGATCCTATGAGTGAGGAAGAAAGTGAAATCACTATGTGGGAGGAAAGGCTACCCGAACCAGTAATTGTGGAGCTTTCAAATTCCGTTGAACGACTTTCTATGAGTGATTCCTTATCGGTAGGAACACCTTCTAACTCTGATAGCACGTCTAGTGATGACTCTAGAGATGCTGATTTTAACCCTGATCGATATGTGGAAGATCAAGACCATTTGGATGCATCGCCTTTATTTACATGATTGTTTTTATTTTATCTTAGTATGCATGTGTACGAGTTCGTATGTCTAGTTTCACAGTAATAATAAATTGTGAACAATTTTTTTTGGTTGAACAATTAACGTTTGTTTTATTTTCGGACTTTTGTAGTAGCCAAATAGTGGTTATGTGGGATTTTATACCCAAGTAGTTTTGGATTGGAATAATATGGCATTACTGATTTGAATTTGAATGTCGTTCAGCTTTGTGATATTATTTTTTTTATTTTGTGTTATTTCTCGTATTTTTCGTCCTCGTGAGATGGAAAGTGAAATTTACATAATGTGATTATAAAAGTTTGAACATTAGTAGGTAGAATCGGTTAAGTATTGTATTTTGGAAAAGTGTGAGGATTCGATTATTAGACTCTAGCATATACCTACTAACATGCCACCTTTCTTGAAAAGGCCCTAGCTGGCGCAAGGAATCTCAGACAGAAATCCTTGGAGGAAAGGGCTTCATCAATTAGTAAGAGAATAGCCCAGAGTAAACCCTCGACTTATTATAGGAAAGATGAACCTTCTATGTTGGAAAATTGGCTGAGAGAATTTGATAACTTTTAGTGTGGTGAGATGTCCTGTTGAGTTCACGGTCGACCAGGCTGCACTTTTTCTGGTTGAAGAGGTTGGCTATGGGTGGACACATAGTAAGACGAGGTTGCTCGCGGAAAACGAGGGTAATTTAAGCTGGGAAGGTTTTAAGGGAGCGTTAAGGGATCAATTATACCCGCCTCACGTGAGGAAAGACAAGTCAAATGAGTTTGCTAGGTTCGAAATGGGAAGTTTAATTGTGGACGAGTATTACCAGAAAATTATGGAGTACTTGAAGTTTTGCTCTGAGGATGTTCCTACTAAGGCAAAGAAAATGCATCATTTTGAATTGGCTTTATCGTATGAGATTCAAAAGCACATTGAGACCGATAGGTACGATACCCTAGATAAACTATACAAGAGAGTTGCTCAAATTGGATATATTATTAGGAAAGAACAGGAAAAGATGGGTTGCAGTGGGGAAAAGAGGAAGGAACCCAAGCTTCAGAATGTAATGAGTGTGAGTAATCATGTTCAAAATCAATTTAAGAAGCACAAACCGTTTGGAGTCTCCTCGTAAAAAGGGCTTTCAAACTGGTCAGAACATCAAGAGTGGGGGAATTCGACACCAGAGGCTGGGTTGCAGAAGACTTTGTATGACCGCAAAAGAAAGGAAATAATTAATAACTGCAGGAAATACCAAAAAAAAAAATCGCCCATGAAGGGATTATTGGGGTGCGTTTGTGGACTGTTCGCACTGTGGAAAATCGGCTCATAGATAGTATGAGTGTTATTGTCGCTTGGGACAACAAGAGTTTCAAGGGGGAAATCTAAATCATAGGGGCTTTTAACAACAACGTTATGGTAACGAACGGAGTAACAATGAAGTTGGAAGGGGAAACCACAAAGACGGCGGTTTCAGACGAAACTTGGGGAGTGCCTCAAACCCTTTCAAAGAAATTACTCTAGTATCCAACAATCTCATGGAAATGCTAGAAACGAGAAATTTTCAGGCTAGCGTGGTAATCAAGGAGGTGCTGCCATTATTACTCAAAATAATGGCAGACTTTCACAGTTAACTCAAGAGAAGCAGCGCAGGCGTCGGATGTGGTCACATGTACGTTCTGCATCAATACAAAGTCTGTTAAAGTAATCTTGTTTCTAGTGCATCGTACTCATTCGTTTCGAAGTCTGGAATTAAAAGAATTAGGATTGGAAAAATCCCGAGAAAACATCTTTTTCAGTCGCTATTCCTTTTGGAGAGACTTTTCATTGTAGTAGGTTGTTTCGTGAAGTGTCAATCAAGATAAGAAAAGTAAAATTTCCGAGTGATTGTTTTCTTTGGAAATGGATGATCTGGATGTAATCCTTGGGATGAATTGGTTGGGTAGATATAAGGCGATGATAGATGGTGAAGAACAATCTGTGACTCAAAGTGGACCTAGGGAAAAGAAGGTTAAATATAGGAGCCTTCCTAAGGGACCGAGGGTACAAAAAAAATCGTGTCGTCATAGGAAGATAAGAAACTAATCATGCAAGGGCAACCGTGGTTTCTATGTAGTATAAGAAGAAAGGAGCGAGAGGTGCGTCTTGAGGACATTCCGGTGGTCAGTGACTTTAAGGATGTTTTTCGGAAGAACTTCCTAGTATGCCACCAAGAAGGGACGTGGACTTTTCGATTGAATTAATACCTGGGACAGGGCCAATGTCAAAAGATCATTACCAAATGGCCCCAAAGGAGATGGAGGAATTGAAGGTTCAATTAGAGGAGTTGTCAGAAAAAGGTTATATACGACCTAGTGTTTCTCCCTGAGGAGGCCGGTGTTGTTTGTGAGGAAAAAGGACGGAACTATGCGTCTTTGTATTGATTACAGAGAACTGAATAAGGTCACCGTTAAGAATAAGTACCTGTTACCACGGATCAATGATCTTTTTGATCAGCTTCAAGGAGCTGGAGTCTTTTCCAAGATTGATCTGCGGTCAGGGTATCATCAGTTACGTATTAAGGAGGAGGATATTAGTAAATCAACTTTCAGAACTAGGTGTGGACACTTAGAGTTCATCGTAATGCCTTTTGGATTGACCAATGCAGCGATAGCGTTCATGTGGTTGATGAATCAAGTTTTCAATGTGTATCTCGATAAGTGTGTGGTGGTGTTCATTGATGATGTCTTGGTATACTCTGGGAGCCTAGAAGAACATCGAGAACATTTAAGGATAGTCTTGCAGATTCTGCGACAGAATCGGTTGTATGCTAAGTTTTCGAAGTGTGAGTTTTGGTTAGAATAAGTGGCTTTCCTAGGTCATCTTGTTTCTAAAGATGGAATTTCCGTCGATCAGACGAAAGTAAAGGCCGTCCGGGACTGGTCTACACCTCAAAATGTTACGGAAATTTGGAGTTTCTTGGGTTTAGCAAGGTATTATCGTCGTTTTGTGAAGGACTTCTCCCTTATTGCTCGTCCGCTTACATCATTGATAAAGAAGGATAAGAAGTTTGAGTGGACCAAAGACTGCGAGAGAGCCTTTCAATTGTTGCAGGAAAAGATAACTACTGCTCCGGTATTGGTTCTACCTGATCTTACTTTGGAGTACTCTGTTTATAGTGGTGCTTCCAAACATGGTTTGGGTTATGTCTTGATGCAAGACAGTAAGGTAGTAGCTTATACTTCGCGGCAATTGAAGACTCACGAAGTCAATTATCTAACGCATGACTTAGAGCTAGCAGCTTTGGTTTTTGCGTCAAAGATCTGGCGTCATTATCTGTACGGTGTGAAATTTAAGATCCTTACAGATCACCAAAGCTTACAATTTATGTTTTCTCAACTCGAATTGAATCTGCGTCAACAACGTTGTTTGAAATTCATTAGTGATTACAATTTCGAGATTTCTTATGACAAGGGTCGCACAAATGTAGTCGTTGATGCCTTGAGTAGGAAATCAAAACATTCAATTGCAACATTGATAACTTCGAAAGAGTTGAGTAAGGAGTTTGAGAGAATGAATTTGGAGATAATCAAAGAACGGGAGTTGGAGGCCAAGTTGGGAGCTCTGTCCATTTGACCTACGTTCTTCGAGGAAATTATGGCTAGGCAAATGGACGACCCTAAGCTCGTTAAACTTCGTGAGCAGGCCAGTGAAAGTAAAGCCGAAGGTTTTACAATTCATGAGGATGATAGCCTTTGTTTTAAAGGACGATGGTGTGTACTGGGTTGGTGCAACTCTTTAAAGGAAAATCTGTTGAACGAGGCACACGACTCTAGATACTCTGTTCACCCTGGAGGGGACAAAATAAACCAAGATCTAAAAGGTATGTTTTGGTGGTCGGGTATGAGAAAGAACGTTGTCGAATTTGTTTCTACGTGTTTAACGTGCCAAAAGGTTAAGAGCGAACACCGAAGGCCAGCTGGATTGCTACAACCCTTGGAAGTTCCGGTGTGTAAGTAGGATGACGTTGCAATGGACTTTGTCTTAGGTCTGCTACGATCTAGGGCTGGTAATGATACTCTTTGGGTTATTATGGATAGGCTTACTAAGTCTGCAAGGTTTATTCCGATGAACTGTAAGTGGATATGGAACAACTTGCTCGCGCTTACATTAAATACGTGATGCGCTATCACGGGATACCTCGTACTATAGTTTCTGATCGGGACACTCGATACTTGTCACATTTTTGGAAATCGTTACAGCAAGCTTTAGGAACCACTCTTCTCTATAGTACATCTTTCCACCCTATGACGGATGGTCAAACTGAACGTGTTAATCAGGTATTGAAGGACATGTTAAGAGCGACGCCATGGAATGGCAGGGTTCATGGGATGAACATTTGGATCTGGTGGAGTTCTCTTATAATAACAGTTATCAGGCCACAACTCAGATGGCTCCGTTTGAGGCACTCTATGGTCACAACTGCCGTAGCCCGGTGTCTTGGGATGATTTCACTGAGTCTATCACCTTAGGACCAGATATGTTTGTTCAAATGACTGAACAAGTGAAGTTAATTCGCAAGAAAATGAAGGCAGCCCAAGATAGACATAAATCATACTTTAATCTTCGTCGTTGGCCTAATGAGTACGCAATAGGCGACAAAGTTCTCCTCCGTGTGTCTTCAGTGACAGGCATGGTTCGTTTTGGTGCTCGTGGGAAGTTAAGACCACGTTTCATTGGTCCTTATGATATTGTGGAAAAGATAGAGGAGTTAGCTTACCGGTTATCATTGCCTAATGCGCTGGGTAAGGTACATGAGGTTTTTCATATCTCCCAGTTAAAATGTTATGTTGCGGCTTTTTCGTATGTCTTAGACCAAGAGCCGTTAGAGCTTGATGAGAGTCTAACCTATGAGGAGCAACCTGTTCAGATTTTAGATAGAAAGGTTCGTAGTACTCCGCGACAGAATGTTGAATTGGTTAAGGTTCTATGGTCAAATCATCGGTCACAAAAGGCAACTTGGGAAACATAAGCTTCCATGCGAGAACAGGATCCGCACCTTTGCTCTCGGGTTAGTAAGTTTCGGGGACGTAACTTTTTATGGGGGGTAGAAGGTAGGATTTCCGCGCTTTGAGTTGTTTTGACCTAGTTTCTTTTGTTATGTGATTGTTTTGTTTTTTTTTGTTGTGTGTGTGTGGTTGTTTTGTGTTTTGTGTTAGTAAGTTGTGGTTTTGGGGTCAAAACCTTTTTAAGGGGAGTAGTCTGTAACACCCCGATATTTTCCCGATATATTTAATTATTTACTAGTAATATTATTTTATATAAATAATATTTTTATTTATTTAGTTTGGGCTTGATGATCATGGTATTTTTCAGTCCTTTTTTTATTTGGGCCCAAAACTTTTAACCCATTTTCTTCTTTCAAAAATTAAATTAAAAAAATAAATAAAATGAGAAAGAAAAGTGGAGTGTTGACCGGTCCTTAGATGGTCTCTTGGAATGGGTATAACTCCCATTTGAGAATTTGAAAGATCACATAGTTATTCTTGCACAACTTCCTTCATTACTTCCTAAACATTTCTCTTTATTCTATACTTTCTTTGCTAAAAACTCAAGAGAAAACCATAGCATATACCACCCTTTCCACACACCACTTCTTCCATTTTTACTCATCATTTTGGTGTTCTTTCATTGAAATTGTAAGTATAATTCTTTAATTATTTTTATTATTAAGTTTCAATTTCAAATATGTGATGTGTGGCATGTGTGAATTTTGGATCCATGGTTATTTTCTTTTAATGATTTAAAATGATGGTATGAATTTTTTTATATATGTCTTTATCAATTTTAGTGTTGGATGTTTTTAGGGATTTATTTTATATTAGTATGTTAAGTTAGGATTTGTTGTTATGATGGGTGAATTTAAAGGATGTATAAATATCAATTGTGATTGTTCATGGAAAATTGTGTTGTAGTGTAATAAATTATTTTTAGTGTAGTATGTGAAATTTTAAAGTATTAGTGAATGAATTTTGAAGAAAAAAAATGGTATTGTAAGAAATGAAGTATTTGGAATCATGAAAATTATTTTTAATATGTGGGCATGAGTTTATGATTTCGAGGGTATGGATTTAATAAGTAATATGAACAATGGAATTTGTATGTATTAATAAAAATATGATAAATCCCGTAGGTTTTGAAAATGGTGAAAAAAGGGTGTTTTTGGAGCATTTTTGGCTTTGAAATTAGGTTAAAAATACTTATACTATGTTATAAATCATTAAAATTTGTACCCGGGGGTTTTGATGCCTTCCGGACGCAACGATGAAGTCGGATTTCCAGTTTGACAGTGTTATGACAAGTTTCTGGACAGATTCATATGCTGTGTTTTTTTTAAGTGTTTGATGTGTCTTAGGATTGTGGTGTTTGACTTATGAGATGTGTATGTGTTCTATGTGTGATGGTAGTCGTGTGTATATGTTATGGTTTGCTTTGAGGAGGATGTGAATGTGTTCTTATTACCGAATACGGTTAAACCTTGTAGGAAGCCGATTCGTGACCAGGAAATTGATTAGGACCTTGTGCTTTGTTTGCTTGATCAAGGTACGTACACGCAGCATAGATTCATTGTATATGTTATGTACCATATGATAATGGTAACAAAGGTAAAGTATGGACGTGTAGTATGAATAACGATACGCTTCCCGAATAAGTTATTTTATTATAATATTTTGATAAGCAGAGGTAGTATGACCTCACTAACTTGAAAGTGGACGTAGTATGACGTCAATTGGTGGAAAGAATTACTCGCGGCATATGGAGCCCTATGGGCCACCGCGGGGGTATGCATACTTAACCATAGGCACCGAAGTAGGACGTGTGTCTATGGTAGGGACTTGCTTAGGGGTTAGCTCCCCCTAACGTATTGTCTCACCTATGGAGTTTGAAGTGGTACCGGCAGTATGGCTGGAAAAGATACAGCAGTATGGCTGAAAAAGATACAGCAGTATGGCTGACTAACTGAAACAAGAAATTATTAAACTTATTATCTTTAAATTTATTGTACCCGAATTAAATGAATTACGACTTCTTGCTGACGTGTACTTTTGGTCTTAACGATCCTGCGATGATGTTGTTTCCTTCTTGGACAATGACTAGCAGTAAGTTAATTGCAGGTATGGGGAGTGAGGATTACCCTGGGAGAAATAAATTGCTAGATTCAAGAGTTTGTTATGAACATAAGATTTCGTATTTTTGAATGTTTGGTTTATGAGGCGTGAACGCTCTCAAGTTGTAAGAAGTAGACCTACCTTTACAAACTTATCCGCTGCTAAGTTTTTCTTTATGTTTGGTAGCTCGTAATAACTCTAATAGAACTCGATCCGCAAGTTTTGTTTCGTTACGAAATCCGTTTTAAACTATCCATTTAACGCCCTGGTTTGACTCGAACTGTATTTGGTTCTTCAAAAAGTCGTTTTCTCTCTTAAATGATTCGAGTTAAACTACGGGATGTTACAAATGATATAGTTATTGTATTAAGTATCAATTTCCGTGTAATGAGTTTTTGAAATATGTGTTAAGGTATTGTTATTGTATACCATTTCAATTTTTCATTTTTGCATATATACTGCAATATCATAATAACTCTTTCATTGATTTTGCAAATTCTTCAATTCTTCATTTAAGGTGTTGTTATTATTGTTATTGCTGGATTAACACCAAATTTTGCAACAAAGTATGATTTTTCTAACACACAGGAATTAGAATGATATGGCATTGAAAATTTTCCCATTGAAGTCATTATAAATATTCCCTTTTCGTCCACCAGTATTACGTGGATCGATGTGGTCACATCTTTCTCTTTATACTCCCACATATGTATGACCTTTGCATTGATTTTTCATGTTCCCCTATCACTCTGTATTTCATTAATGTAATTTAAAATCATTGTTATTATTGAAAATATTACTGAATTTTGAGAAAAAAGAAATGGTATGAGAAACTAATTAAGTTGATCAAAAGATGCATTTATATTGTTCATGCCATTGTAAGAAAAGCCGATTTTTATTTTGGTAATTAATAAAATTTCACCAAAAGATCCCAGGTCAAAATCTTGCCGTTTTGAATAATCCTGCCGATTTTATGCCATATAATAATCATGTCTTTTAGAACCTTATTATTTAGTATAGTATATTTATTTAGTATATTATTTAGTATTAACGAAAACCATGGATAATCCCTACCATATAGTAATCATGTTGTTTTAAATAATCCTACTGATTTTATGTCATATGATAATCATGGCGTTTTAAGTAATCCTGCGGTTTTAAAATTGTAGAAATTTTGTCTCAGTTGTCAAAATCCCTGATCATAAATATAAAAAAAAGAAACATTCATTCATTTACAAATTAACTATATTATTTTAAATTATACTTCTAAAAAGAAATTCACTAAAATGCTAATTATATTATAATTTACAATGACCCACTACTTTATCATTATTAGAATGATAACTATAAAAAAAAGTTTGAATTTCAATTTTCATGAATTTAATAAAATGTGTATTAAAATTAATATAATGATAAGCCGGACCTATTCAATTTATTTGTTTTTTACATCACTACCAAAAATGGTGTACTATATATATATGTATATATGACCAATAGTTATATTTGGAACTATATTGTACTATATTTGGAATTATAATGTACTATATTTGGAATCTATTGAATTTGGAAATATAATGTATTATATTTGGAACTATATTGTACTATATTTGGAAGTATAATAAATTGAATTTGGAAATATAATCTGTTATATATGGAACTTTATTATAACATAACATAACAATTAAACTATGTTATAACTCCTAATAAATCATGTTGTAATATCCCAATTAAACTATGTTATAACACCAATTAAACAACGTTATACTCCCAACTACATTATGTTATAAAACCAATTAAAAATGATATAACCCACACTAAACAAAGTTATACTTTTAACTACATTAAACTATGTCAAATAATCACAATTATAATACAAATTATATTATGTTATAATCCTAAATGTAAGGTATTATAACCTCGAATATACCATTCTATAACCCCAAATATAAGTTATTATAACCCCAAATATACTTGGACCTCAGCCATAACAATTTGAGTTCTTCCCTTTGATTTGAAACATTTGAGTTACTTGGACCTCAGCCATAACAATTTCCAAAACCAACCTATCCCTAGTTTTGTTGGTTCCCTTATGAGTTTGAAATACCTTAACCTATCCTATGCTGGATTTAGTGGAGAAATTCCACACCAGCTTGGAAATCTATCCTCCTTGATTTCTCTTGATCTTAACAATTATGATTACGCTGGTGACCTTTTTGTCAAAAACTTGTCTTGGCTCTCAGATCTAAAATTGTTAAGATACATCGACATGAGTGGTATCCTTCTTGATCAAAGAGCCATAAAATGGCTAAGAATCGTGAACGACCTCCCATTCTTAAGAGTTCTTCACTTGGAGTCCTGTAACCTTCCCTCTAGAGTTCAATGGCCACTTTCATACAAAAACTCCATTACCACTCTTTCATATCTTAATCTTCGTAACAATGGTCTTAATGATTCATCAATATTCCAATGGCTTTTTAATTTGAGTGGAATCGATAGTCACCTTGCTCATGTTGATCTTAGTCTCAATCACCTAAATGGTCCCGGTCCAAGCGCATTTGGGAATATGCATAATCTTTCATATCTAGACCTTTCAGATAATCCCGCACTGGTACTCTCGATATTGAAGATGATTGGGTTTTAACAATTTTGAAGGTGCAATACCACCATTTCTCAAATCTGTCAAGATTATCATTCTTAGACCTTTCAGATAATCCCGCACTGGTACTCGATATTGAAGATGATTGGGTTCCTCCATTCCAGCTGGATTTTATATCATTAAGTTCTTGCAGATTGGGATCGAAGTTTCCAAACTGGCTTGTGAGACAAAAAATCTATTCGTTTTTGGATATTTCTGCTGCTGGAATTTCAGACAACATTCCGAATTTTTTTACATTGCCTTCAAAGCTCACTTATCTTAATATGTCTCATAATATGATGTATGGAACACTTCCATATTTTGATGTACCAATCACACCTATTCTTTCTACGCTTACCATAGATATGAGTTTTAACAATTTTGAAGGTGCAATACCACCATTTTCAGTAAACATTACCTCATTACACTTGAATAACAACAGGTTTTCCGACCCTGTTCTCTTTTTATGTCCTAGAGGTGAAGTAAGTCAATCCATTCTTAATCTCTCAAATAATTTGTTGTTCGGGAAACTTCCAGATTATTGGATCAATTTCGAACAATTATCCATTCTCCAAATAGAGAATAATAACATTTCTGGTGGTATTCCACCTTCCATTAGTTATTTGAAGCAATTGCAGTCGTTGAACTTGCGCCACAATAGTTTTTCGGGAGAACTTCCAAGATCAATAGAGGATTGCACATCCCTAGTTTATCTTGATCTTGCTCATAATTCATTTACTGGGCGTATATTGCCAGGCATTGGGACTAATCACAAAAACCTCCGTTTTCTAAGCCTTGGAAACAATAATTTTGTTGGAGAGATACCATTGAGCCTTTGTCAATTGCCCTTTCTTCAAATCTTGGATCTCGTTGTCAACCAAATTTCTGGAACCATTCCAAATTGCATTTGTAATCTTACAGCAATGCAAAATACAACAGATATAGTTCCGCCATTGCAATATAGTGACTTTGAGATTATTTATGCTGACGCTAAGCAATACAATGATGCTGCGACGATTATGTGGAAACAAACGGAAAGGAGATTTGGGAAGTTTATAGGACTAGTCAAGCTTATTGATCTTTCAAACAATAAGTTGGAAGGCAAAATTCCAATAGAAATTTCATCTCTACAAGGTCTTGTCTCGTTGAACTTATCAAGAAACATCTTGATTGGAAGCATCACACCGGAAATCGGACAATTGACAGCTTTAGAAGTTCTTGGTTTGTCAAACAACCACCTTTCTGGTGAAATCCCTGCAAGCCTCAGTGCTTTGAGCTCTCTGAGCAACTTGGATTTGTCAAACAACCACTTCTCTGGAGAAATTCCGAAGGGCACTTAACTTCAAGGTTTCAATGCTTCAGTATATGCTGGAAATCCTCAACTTTGTGGAGCTCCTCTCTCGAAATGCTCTTGGGATCAACCACGCCACAACTCGACGTGGGGAGATAATACTACTCCCCAGGATGACACTGATGATAACAAGATTTTTTTGTGGGGTTGTACATAAGTGTGGTGCTCGGATTTATCATAGGATTTTGGGGAGTTTGTGGAACATTGGTGCTCAAAAGATCTTGGAGACATGCCTTTTTTCAGGTCTTTCATGACATGAAAGATAGGCTCCATGTCATTGTTTCATTGTGCATTGCTAAATTTAAAAGGAGGCTCTAAATCTAGTAAGTTCTAAATCTTTAATCTAATATTTCAAAGTTTTTGTTGATCTGGACAGAGTATTATTAATTGTATCTATAATGAATGTAACATAATCTCGTTATTTATAGCATCACCTGATATGAAATCAAATTATCAATCAAACCCATTCAATTTTATCCTCAGGTAAATATGATGAATTGGTTGGAAACATTAAATACATAGAATGTTGTAAAAAAAATATAATGTGCACATTCATATGTATGTTCTTTAATAGTATGTATATTTCCATTTTTCAGTATCGAATGTGCAGCAGGCTGAGTTTCAATCCTAGAGGAGTCGACTTAAATATTATGTGCACAGTCTTTCGAATAGCAGGTCCGTCATTAAACCTAAAAGTTCAACATCACCTATTCAGCTCTATGGATGGAACTCTATCAGGACAATACTCTTTGGAACTGAATGAAGAATATGATGTAGTAGTATGTACTTCTTATCTGTATTTTTTTGTTCGGATTAGTACTCTTTATCTGTATAATCCTCCGTGATATAATAATCATGTAATTGTTTTTGCAATTTAAAAAGTGAGTGAAATAATCAGTAAAATGTTGTAAACCTTAGCTTAAGCACGTCGATCTTTTTCATTATAACTCATTTTCAGTCCCATTCCGCCCAAATGCCTTCGGAAAAATGCTTACCCTTTCATATCGTGATCTCTTTAATAACCAACTAGTAGGTCTTATTCCTACTGCAATCGAGAACATGCTTTATGTTTCAATCTCTCATATCTCGATCTAACTTATAAGTTACACGACTCATTCCCAATGTAATAGAAAACCTTCAGTCTCTTGCATACCTTCAACTCATTTTCAAGTCCTATTCCTAATGCAATTGGGATATATATGGACCTGTCAAATAATTTACTGTCAAGTCCGATCCCTGAGGTAATGAGAAATCTCAATTCTGCTGATTATTTCAATCTTTCTTGGTTACACGACATTTTTCGACTTATCACACAACTTGTTTAACTGGAATTATCCCTTAGGCTGGGATGCTAAGCTCCCTCAATTTTGTTGGGGAATTAACTTAAACAAAGGTCACAAAGATGGTGGAAATGAACAACAATTGAAAACCTTTGAGGCATGACGGATACTACTTTCCCTAAAATTATATTTCGACCCTAAATTACAAACGAATATCAAGTCAATGCATATCTAAGGTCATGCCTGATCAACAAATAAATTGTCAATTATACTCAAGTTTCTATAACATATCGTTGGTTAATGTGGTCTACATGAGTTTCACAAAACTAAATTATTATTTGTCCATGCTAGGCGATAAATAATTCAAAGTTTATCACTCCTAGCTACCTTTTATGCAGTGATGCTTGGTTATTACCAACTATTAAGCCTTGCATATGCATGAATATTGTTGTGTTTGGGAACTAGCATTTCATTTCAAATTAATGATTTCAATTATGGTATGTTTGAGAATGATGATTTCATTTGCAAATATGAATTTGAATTAAAGTTAGTGTTTGGCAATAACAAGAATTCAAATTTGGATTTGAACCAAATCCACCAATGTTATAAAAGTAGTTAATTAAAATGAGGATTTGAGAATGACTATCCAATCTTTGTCATTTCAAATCCTTCATTATGATTACATCATTGAAATCCACAATTTGAAATGAAATGTGTGTTTACAAACGCTTCCTTATGAATTTATGAATGTATAATTTGAGAATGACAAGGTTTGGGATGTCATTCTCAAATCCTAATCTTTAAACCATTTTGATAACAATTGTGGATTTGACTCAAATCCAGTCAAATCCAAATTTGAAATTCTAGTATTTGCCAAACACTAATTTTGAGTCAAATCCATATTTTCAAATGAAATCCTTATTCCCAAACATAGCATTGCTTTTTTTTTTTTTCAATAAGCTTAATTTCAAAAGTAATTGGAATAATAGGTGTCTCCCCAAACTATTTTGAAAAATAAGCTTTTTCTACTAAACCGCTAATTGAAGTAGCGTTTTTGTCCTATTGAGCCTTCGGAAATTTTTTTAATTAAAATAACCAAACCGCTACTTGAATTAGCGGTTTACTCCTCCCCATTTTTTATTATTATTTTTTTATAAATGACCAAACCGCCACTTGAAGTAGCGGTTTTGGTTCTCGTATTTTTTTTTTCTAGTAAAACGCTTAATGGAGTAAAAAAAATTTTAAAAATTACGAGGACCAAAATGCTACTTCAAGTGGCGGTTTCATCATTATAAAACAAAAAAAATAGGGAGGACAAAATTCGCTACTTGAAGTAGCGGTTTGTTTATTTTAATAAAAAAAACATTTTCTTATGCTCAACAGGACAAAAACACTACTTCAAGTAGCGGTTTAGAAGGAGAAGCCTATTTTTCAAAATAGTTTGGGTGAAATAAAGCTTAAAAAAAAGTTTTGAATATTAACCAAGATTGCATTCGGCCTTTCTCTCATCAAGGTACATTTGAAAGGTGTTGTTTTATTAAGATTCTTCTACAACTTAAAATGGGCCCCTTCAAATAAGTCTAAGGGACCTCTTATCAAACACGGTAAGAAGACTTGAACTAAACTAAATTGTTGTTAACGGAAGACTTGAAATCAATTTAGTTGGCAAAATAAGACTTTAATTTTTTCTACTTTAACTTTTTAAGAAGCCGATGTGCAGCCTTTTAAAGCAATCTAGGATAGAAACTCATGCAATGTACGGATTTTTTAATACGTTTATATCTTAGTGAAATTTTAGACGAACAAAAATATTAAATGAAGGTGCGTAATAAAGTATTGACATACATATATTGTAATTAAAAAAGAATTAAATATAAAAAACACAAAATAGGTTGTTGATAAAGAGTTTATAGGTTTTGAAACACCTCTTTATATAGTACATTCTCAGCACGATGACATATTTCACCTCTTGTTTAAAATACTTCTTCTTAATCCAAGACTAATGATATAGTTATTTTATTGATTATCAATTTTCCGTGTAATGAGTTTTGAAATATGTGTTAAGGTATTGTGATTGTATACCACTTCAATTTTTCATTTTGGCATATATACTGCAATATCATAATAACTCTTTCATTGATTATGCAAAAAAGTATGATTTTTCTAACACACAGGAATTAGAATGATCTGGCATTGTAAATTTTTCTATTGAAGCTATTATAGATGTTCCTTTTTCGTCCACCAGTATTAAGTGGATCGATGTGGTCACATCTTTCTCTTTATACTCCCACATATGTATGACCTTTACATTGATTTTCCATGTTCCCCTATCACTCTGTATTTCATTAATGTAATTTAAACTCATTGTTATTATTGAACATATTACTAAATTTTAAGAAAAAAGAAATGGTATGATATGAGCAACTAATTGAGTTGATCAAAAGATGCATTTATACTATTCATGCCATTGTAATAAAAGCCGATTTTTATTTTTGTAAATAATAAAATTTCATCAAAAGATCCCAGGTCAAAATTCTACCGTTTTGAATAATCTTGCCGATTTTATACCATATAATAATCATGCCTTTTAGAACCTTATTTAGTATAGGGAAAAGTGACAAAAAGTACCATATAAAAATATTTTTTTCAAAAAAGTACCTAATAAAAAAATTTCAAAAAATACCTAACAAAAATTTATTTTTTCAAAAGAGTACCAACTAACGGCTAAGGTTAACTTTCCGTTATCTTTTTTTTGCTCATTTTTTAAAAGTACATAATAAAAATTTTCTTTTCAAAAAAGTACCTAATAAAAAATTTCTTTTCAAAAAAGTACCTAATAAAAAATTTCTTTTCAAAAAAGTACCAAGAACACAAAATAATTATCCAATACAAACACAACATAATATATAACTCTAAGAAATCATCACACATCATCCAATACAAACACAACATAAGATTATCATCCAACACAAACCTAAAGCAAGTAACGGTTGATGTTAAATTGATCGTTTATTAAAAAAATTTATTAGGTACTTTTTGATACTTTTTAATAAACGGTCAACTTAACACTAACCGTTACTTGGTCTAGGTATGCGTTGGATGATGTCCTTATGTTGTGTTTGTATTGGATCATGTTTGAACTTGTTTAGGGATGATGTTCTTAAAGTTATATATAATGTTGTGTTTGTATTGGATAATTATGTTGTGTTCTTGGTATATTTTTAAAAAGAAAATTTTTATTAGGTATTGTTGGCCCATTTAAGTTTTGATGATGACTTAACAATAATAAACAAACATATTATGTCTTTGAGATTGTTTTGATAGGTCAAATATCCGATCTTTAAAAGGGTCGTTGATGGACCAATAAGCGTTGAAAAGGGATTGCTAAGTTACTGTTCCAAGATCAAGTCAGAGTTCGAAGATTGGTCAATCGGAGACAGTGCAGTGTTCCCAGATCAGCGGTCAGAGAAGAAGTCAGCGAAAATAATTAAGAAAATAATTTTGACTTTTTATTTTTCTTTTTTAGATTTGTTGTACGGGTGATATAAATTAAGTTGCACAAGGTAGTTTTCTTAAAATTATTTTAAAACTAGATCTTAAATTAAAAATAACTAACTTTTTAATTTAGATCTTAAAATTAGTTTTCTTGAAATTGTCTTAGCTATTTTTAGCTAGAAGACAAGAAAACTTGGAGTAACCACCAAGCTTTCCTCACCACTCTCTCACGTAATTAGCCCACAACTCCCACAATCCTTGATCATGGGATTATGGGTAAATTAGATCTAAAAATCTATTTAAATGATTTTTCTACAACCGGCACAAACTTGGTGATCAACGGGAGAGAAATATTCATGTAAAATCTTTAGAGTTCTCCCATGGAGATCAAGGGAGAAAAATCACTCATACCATTCGAGTGCTCTCTTGGTGATCAATTGAGAGAAAATATTTTTCCGAAAATATTTGTGCCCAAAATATTTCGTGAGGTTTTTCTAAATTCAAGAAGAGGAAATCTTGATCGGTTTTTAATTGCTAAATAATTTCAAGATTCAATCCTTGTGCAATTCTTGTTTGTTCATCCAATTTAGAGAATTTATCTTGTACGGGTTTTTGAGAGAATTTGTAATTAGACTTGGGTAAGTCTAAGGGGGAAGTGAGAAAGAGAAGAGAGAAAGAGAAAGAGAATAGAGAAGGAGAAAAAGAAAGAAACCGAGAGAAGAAGAGAAGGAGAAGGATAAATATTTTATGTAATAGAGAAGTGAGTTACATAAAATAATAGAGAAGAGAAATCCCTAGTGGGTCGTGGTTCTTATTCCCACGTTAAAATCATTGTGTTTCTTTAAGTTTTCTTCATTTTGTTTTGAGTATTTTCAATATACAAAATTCCGCAAGAAAAGGGCAAAAATACTCTATAAACGACGAGCAACAATTCACCCCCCCCTCTTGTTACAGTTCATTGTCTCTAAGTGTTCCTACAATTGGTATCAGAGCCCTGTTCCTCATTTAATCAGGAAACCCTGAGAGCCGTATCTTGGTGCATTAGAGATGATGAAAATGAACGAGCGTATGGAAGAAGGGTACTCTACTCAGAGACCACCAATGTTCGATGGCAAATTCTATACCTATTGGAAAAACAGGATGGAGATCTTCATCAAAGCCGAAAATTATCAAGTTTGGAGAGTCATCGAAGTTGGAGATTTTGAGGTAACTACTACCAACTCCAATAACGAGATTGTTCCAAAACCTATCACAGAATATGAAAAAGAAGATTTTCAGAAGAAGGAAATGAATGCTCTTGCTATCAAATTACTTCATTGTGGGCTTTGTCCTAATGAACACAATCGCATTATGGGTTGCAAATCAGCAAAACAAATTTGGGATCTGCTGGAAGTTACCCATGAAGAACTAGCAAAGTCAAGCGTTCCAAGATTGACTTGCTCATGTCCAAATATGAAAGATTTGTTATGGAACCTAAAGAAAGCATTCAAAAAATGTTTACTAGGTTTACGAACATCACAAATAAGTTAGTCTCCCTTGGAAGGCTTATTCCATCCGATGAACAAAAGTGCGAAAGATCCTAAGAAGCCTACCTCAAGATGATCGTTGGAGAGCAAAGGTCACAGCCATTCAAGAATCTAAAGATTTTACAAAGTTTAATCTGGAAGAGTTGGCTGGTTCCCTGATGACTCATGAATTACATCTGGGAACAGCTGACATTCCAGGAACAAAGGTCTGGCTCTGACAGCAGACGATCAAGAAGATTCAGAAACTGATGAGGAAGAGGCTGCCATGCTGGTACGTAGATTCAAGAAGTTCTTCAGGAACAACATGTATAAAAATCAAAGAAACTACAAAGAAAGAGGAACTTCAAAATCCAAAACATATGAATGCCACAAATGTGGAAGTACCGAGCACTTCATAAAGGAATGCCCACTATGGAAGGACGAGAAAGCCAAAGGAAAAGCAAGAGAAACAGGAAGACAACCAACAAAAGGAAACTTCAACAAAACCGACTTCCGCAAAGCCATGATAGCTGCATGGGGAGAGTCCGAAAGTGAAGCCGAAACCGAAGCCCCCGTGGAAGAAGAAGAGGTAGCTAACCTCTGTCTCATGGCTACTCATGACGATACATCTAAAGGAAAAGAGGTACTGTCTCCTGATCCTTTTTCTGATTATTTATTTAAATTGGATAAACATAGATTAGTTAAAATGATTTTAGAATCTCAAGAAAATTTAGAAAAACAAACCGCCATCTCTCTCAAAACTGAAAAAGACCTAAAAGCATGTAAAGACCAAATATCCTACCTTAACTCGTTTAGATCCGATGTGCAAAATCGATTCTTTGAATTGCTTGATAATAATGTGATGTTAAAAGAAGCCTTAGAAAAAGTTAAAGAAGAAAACATCATGTTAAATATTGAATTGAATCAATTTGAGCAATTTGAGATGGAAGTAGATTATGAATCTAAGAAAGAAATTCAATGTGTACTCTTTCAAATGAGATCCGACCTAGAATCCGCCTTAAAAGAAAATGATCGACTTAAACTTGAATTAAATTCAAGAGATAAAAGGAAAACTAGAGAAGTTCCCAAATGGATTCTTAATGCTAAAACTAAAGGAACCGAAGGTCTAGGATATAACAAAAATGATAAAAAGAAAAAGGTCTACGTTGATCTCCCAAGTAACAAAGTCTGTTCCTTTTGTGGCAAAACCGGGCACCTGAAACTTCAATGTTTAAAAAGGGAACAGCACAACAAAACGAACCAAATATATGTCGATAGAGTTTGGATTAAAAAATTTGATTCTTGTTTAATCGACACGGAACCCAAGGATGGCTGGGTTCCACCTTCTAACAACTAAGTTCGTTTTGCAGGTTCTAGTGAGGGGGAACAGCTCATGGTATCTCGACAGTGGCTGTTCCAAGCACATGACAGGCGATAGATCAAAATTTCTCTCACTAGAAACCTATGACGGAGGAACTGTGACCTTTGGCGACAATATGAAAGGTGAAATTATTGCAAAAGGCAAGATAGGAAGGTCAAGTTCCCACGCAATAGATAACGTATTTTTAGTCGAGAATTTGAAACACAACCTTTTAAGTATTTCTCAATTTTGTGACAAAGGTAACTCTGTAAACTTTACTTCTGAAAAATGCATTATTTCTAGGAACGACACAGGTAACGTCATTCTGGAAGGAATCAGAAAAGGGAACACCTACGTGGTGGACCTGCACACTGTTCCTAAAACCAGTTTAACATGTCTGAGTGTTATAGAAGATGACACTCTTCTTTGGCATAAACGTTTAGGTCATGCTAGTTTTTCATTGCTTAATACTTTACGTACTAAAGACCTAGTAAGAGGATTACCGTCCCTAAAATTTCAAAAGAATGAAGTGTGTGATCCTTGTGCTAAAGGAAAACATGTAAGGTCATCCTTCAAACCTAAAAATGTCGTGACCACCTCTAGACCACTTGAATTAATTCATATGGATCTTTGTGGACCTATAAGAATCCAAAGTCGCAGCGGTAAGCGATATGTTTTTGTTATAGTTGATGATTACAGTAGATTTACATGGACTATATTTTTATCTAGCAAAGACGAGGCCTTTAATGAATTTATTGCATTTGCTACTAAAATTCAGAAATCTAGTAACAATCAACTAGTCCACATAAGATCGGATCATGGAAAAGAATTTGAAAATTCAAAGTTTATGGATTATTGCAATGAGCATGGTTTAAGTCATAATTTCTCCGCGCCTAGAACACCACAACAAAATGGTGTTGTTGAACGTAAGAATAGAACCTTAGAAGAAATGGCTAGAACTATGTTAATTGCTAGTGGTTTACCTAGAAATTTTTGGGCCAAAGCCGTCAATACTGCTTGTTATATATTAAACCGAGTTTTAATAAGACCAATCACTTCTAAGACCCCCTACGAACTATTTAAAGGAATTAAACCTAATATTTCATATTTTCGAATCTTTGGATGTCGATGTTTTGTGCATGTAAATGGTAAACGAAATTTAGGTAAATTCGATGAAAGAAGTGATGAAGCAGTATTTCTTGGCTATTCATCTCATAGTAAAGCATATAGAGTTTATAATAAGAAAACAATGTGTGTTGAAGAATCTGTTCACATAATATTTGATGAGACTAACTTTATGACAAGTGAACAAGAAACAAGTGATTTTAAGATAGGTCTTGCTGATCTGGAAGATGATGAAAATACAAACAAGGAGCAAGATCCAATAGAGCAACAACAAGGTCAGAATGCTGAACAAAATCAAGAACAGGAACCACAGGCAGATCAGGAACAGCCTGCAGTTCCTAATCCAGAAAATCAAACAGAAAATCAAGAAGAAAGAATTGAAGCTGAACCTAATCAGAATCAAGTCAATGAACCTCCTTCCACGTCTGTCTCCACCAGAGACTTTGTTCCAAGACCGTGGAAACACCATAAGTCACATCCACTAGACTTGATCATAAGCGACATGAACAAAGGCATACAAACAAGGGGACAAATGAAAAACTTTTGTGCACACTTTGCTTTTCTTTCAACAATGGAACCCAAGAATCATGAAGAAGCTCTACAAGATTCGGATTGGGTGGTAGCTATGCAAGATGAATTAAATGAGTTAGAAAGAAATAAAGTGTGGCACTTAGAAGCAAAACCGAAGAACAAGAAAATCATTGGACTAAAATGGGTATTCAGGAACAAGCTGGATGAACACGGCATAATCGTTAGAAACAAAGCAAGGTTGGTGGTAAAAGGTTATAATCAACAAGAAGGTATTGACTATACTGAAACTTTTGCTCCCGTAGCTAGATTGGAAGCTATTAGAATTCTTATTTCTTTTGCCGCTTTCATGAATTTTAAATTATATCAAATGGACGTAAAATGTGCATTCTTAAACGGGTTTTTAGAAGAAGAAGTATATGTGGAACAACCACCTGGCTTTGAAAACCCAATTTCTCCGGATCACGTCTACAAGCTTGATAAAGCTCTTTATGGGCTAAAACAGGCACCTAGACAATGGTACGAGAGATTATCTAAGTTTTTGATTGAAAATAAGTTCATACGTGGTAAAATTGATAAAACCTTATTCTTTAAGAATAGAGGTTCGAATATATTAGTTGTTCAAATATATGTTGATGATATTATTTTTGGTGCTACAAATGAATCGTTATGTAAGGAATTTGCTGACCTAATGAGTAATGAGTTTGAAATGAGTATGATGGGAGAAATAAATTTCTTCCTTGGTTTGCAAATTAAACAAACTGCTAACGGTATCTTTATTCATCAACAAAAATATATAAAAGAACTTCTAAAGAAATATGGACTAGATAGTGCTAAGACAAACCATACACCCATGGCCACTAACATTAGGTTAGATGAAGACTCTAACGGAATTAATGTTGACCAAACGATGTATAGAGGCATGATAGGATCACTACTATACTTAACAGCTAGTAGACCCGATATATCCTTTAGTGTTGGTTTGTGTGCTAGATTTCAATCAAATCCTAAAGAATCACATCATACGGCAGTTAAAAGGATTCTTAGATATCTAAAGGGAACAGATGACTTATCCTTATTTTATCCTAAAAGTGATGTCTATGACTTGAAAGGGTATAGTGATGCAGATTACGCAGGTGATCTTGTGAATAGAAAAAGCACTTCAGGAATGGCACAGTTTCTTGGATCTTGTTTGGTGTCATGGAGTTCCAAGAAACAGAACACAGTAGCTTTATCCACCGCGGAAGCTGAATACGTGGCAGCAGCAGCCTGCTGTTCCCAAATGCTCTGGATTAAACAACAGCTAAGAGATTTTGGTATCAAATTTGAATGTGTTCCTATTTATTGTGATAATACTAGTGTTATTTGTATTTCTAAAGATCCGGTGCATCATTCTAGAGTTAAACATATTCATATTAGACACCATTTTCTTAAGGATAACGTAGAGCATAAAAATATTATTGTTAAACATGTCAATACTAGTGATCAAGTTGCAGATATTATGACCAAACCGCTTCCAAGAGAACAATTTGAAAAGATGAGGTTGGAGCTAGGTATGATCAAGCTTCACTAATGTTTAATTGCTAGTATTCCTCCTCAAAACATCTTGAAAAATCGGAAGGGTTCAATCAACCACAACAACCAAGATTGATTATTCAATCATTGCGAGATTTGGGTATGCTTCTATTTAAATTTATGTCTTAAACTTTATCTTGAGTGCTTGCATGTTTGAACTGATTAGACCAAGTAGCATAAATTTATTTTATATTATTTCATATATTATTACCCACATACTATAAATTATTTTTCGAAAAATCACAAAAATATTTTTATTTTCCACAAATTCTAGCATTTTCTTTATTTTAATTTATTTTCGGTGAGCCAACATTATTTATGAAATGGAAGACGGATCATCGAGGTGTTTCGGAAAGTAGTTTTTTAAATCGATATATTCAACGAACTAAGCTTAATTAATAACTACCCTTTACACCTCCTAAAACCGCCAATATAGTAGTACAAACTCTTCACAAACCGTCCCTTCACACCTTTATAACCCTTACACTCCATTGTCACATCCATAATTCACAACCTACTTTACTTGTACTACTCCTAGCAAACCGTCAAACCCATTTTCCTCTTTCAACAATTCCTAACCTTCATCAATTCATCTCATCATCACCATGAAATCTCCCAAGACTTCATCTAAACCGAAAACAACAAAACCCATGCATGTCGGCACGAAAAGGACTTTTTCTACGACAAAAGGAAGCTCATCTTCAAAACCCGCAAAGAAGGCCAAGGTAGTAGATCCTGATTGTGCTTAGGAGGTTTGTTAATGTATATCTTTAAGAAGTTTGGTGTGCCTTTGTTGGCCCATTTTATCCGTAATTCTCTAAACAATGTTTTTTTTTTTTGCTTCTTTTCAAAGTACCTACTGGGGTACAAACAATTTATGTTTTGGTTTATGCTACTAACCCACAACTTTTAATCCTTCATATCATCCTTATTTTCTATCCCCATGGTCTATGATGTTTATATGCGTGCTTTCTTGATTCATGTTTTGGCATTTATTTTCTTAGTTTGCTGCTTACTATCTTAATCTGTCTAATGCTTGCCTTAGAGCTGTGATTTGATTCATATCCCTACTTTTTGATTGATGCCAAAAGGGGGAAGAGTGGCAAACAAACAATGTTATGCTTGTGAATGCTTGTTTTTGCTTCATCTTTGAAAATTTGCTTCTCTGTTTTTCGTTTCAAAGACTTTGATAGGTTCTTAGTTTATAGTTGTGCTACTTATGTTATGTTTGGTTAATATGGAAACTGATGTTGTTGAATGTCACATTGTTCACCTTTGACTCTTACAAACTCATAATTTTCTTGAAATACTTAATTAGAATTACTTAGTTTGTTGTGCTTCTAATCCTTTTAGTTTATGTTTTTATATTTCTTAAGTTATTTTTATTCTATATTTCGTTTCATGTTTTGTTTTATTTTAAATTGAAAAATTTGAAGTCATGCTTAATCACATGATTTTCGCCAAAAATATTTTAGAGTAATATGCTTGCCTTAGAATTTGGTAAATTACTTGTAACGATTTAATTTACTAAATATGTTTGAACTTGTGATTGATCTCTAACATGTTCAAAGCTATTAGTTTTACTCTTTCTTTTAACATAGTTTGTTTATAAGTTTGTCATCATCAAAAAGGGGGAATTGGTTGGCCCATTTGAGTTTTGATGATGACTTAACAATAATAAACAAACATATTATGTCTTTGAGATTGTTTTGATAGGTCAAATATCCGATCTTTAAAAGGGTCGTTGATGGACCAATAAGCGTTGAAAAGGGATTGCTAAGATACTGTTCCAAGATCAAGTCAGAGTTCGAAGATTGGTCAATCGGAGACAGTGCAGTGTTCCCAGATCAGCGGTCAGAGAAGAAGTCAGCGAAAATAATTAAGAAAATAATTTTGACTTCTTATTTTTCTTTTTTAGATTTGCTGTACGGGTGATATAAATTAAGTTGCACAAGGTAGTTTTCTTAAAATTATTTTAAAACTAGATCTTAAATTAAAAATAACTAACTTTTTAATTTAGATCTTAAAATTAGTTTTCTTGAAATTGTCTTAGCTATTTTTAGCTAGAAGACAAGAAAAACTTGAAGTAACCACCAAGCTTTCCTCACCACTCTCTCACGTAATTAGCCCACAACTCCCACAATCCTTGATCATGGGATTATGGGTAAATTAGATCTAAAAATCTATTTAAATGATTTTTCTACAACCGGCACAAACTTGGTGATCAACGGGAGAGAAATATTCATGTAAAATCTTTAGAGTTCTCCCATGGAGATCAAGGGAGAAAAATCACTCATACCATTCGAGTGCTCTCTTGGTGATCAATTGAGAGAAAATATTTTTCCGAAAATATTTGTGCCCAAAATATTTCGTGAGGTTTTTCTAAATTCAAGAAGAGGAAATCTTGATCGGTTTTTAATTGCTAAATAATTTCAAGATTCAATCCTTGTGCAATTCTTGTTTGTTCATCCAATTTAGAGAATTTATCTTGTACGGGTTTTTGAGAGAATTTGTAATTAGACTTGGGTAAGTCTAAGGGGGAAGTGAGAAAGAGAAGAGAGAAAGAGAAAGAGAATAGAGAAGGAGAAAAAGAAAGAAACCGAGAGAAGAAGAGAAGGAGAAGGATAAATATTTTATGTAATAGAGAAGTGAGTTACATAAAATAATAGAGAAGAGAAATCCCTAGTGGGTCGTGGTTCTTATTCCCACGTTAAAATCATTGTGTTTCTTTAAGTTTTCTTTATTTTGTTTTGAGTATTTTCAATATACAAAATTCCGCAAGAAAAGGGCAAAAATACTCTATAAACGACGAGCAACAATTCACCCCCCCTCTTGTTACAGTTCATTGTCTCTAAGTGTTCCTACAGGTATTTTTTTGAGAAGAAAATTTTTATAGGTACTTTTAAAAATGGGCAAAAAAATAACGGAAAAGTTAAACCCAGCCGTTAGTTGGTACTCTTTTGAAGAAATAAATTTGGGATATTCTACATGGTAAGCACCAGGTATAGTGAAATTCACAAACTAGCTATTCTTGTTTTCGATTCTACATGGTAAGCACCAGGTTAAGGAAAACTAACTGCCGTAGCTATGTTGCACAAAAAAACGTTTAAAGATCGTTAAGTATGAAAATTACAATTTTACCCTTGCTTAATTCATCATCATCTTCTTCTTCCTTTGCATCCATACCCATCTTCCCCTCATAAGAGAATTAAATTTAATTGAATCTTTCTTTTTTGCTTAATTCATCATCATCTTCTTCCTTATTTAATTGAATCTTTCTTTATCCATCTTCTGCTGATGAAGTTGTTCAGGTGATTTATGTTCTTATGAATTGTGAGATTGTGCAACTGTAGGTGATGTTTATCTGTTCATAGCTCCAATCTTCGTTTAGTTAGTTGTCAATCACATGTCAACATCTTTATTTTAGTTTCCTGTGCCTCCATGTTTCATTGCTGATATCATATGCTTTCATAATGAGCGTACTTGCAATGTTCGAATGAGAACCTTTTGGTAATTTCAGTTTCGGAAAATTGAAGTAACCAAATTTCCTAGTGACCTTCAATATTGTGAATTTATGTTGATATTTCAGAAAGATTTATAAAAGCGTAATTTCGAGCACAATTCAGTAGAAGCAGTTAATTAAAATACAATATAACTGAGATTTATTTTTTGATTATATTAGTTTTATAAAATTAGTTTTTTGGTATAAAATTAATAGTATTAGAAAAAGCCAATTTCGATTCCCAAATAGAGAAAAACACAATTTATAGTTAAGATTGATAGATTTATGAAAAAAATGGGAAAGTGGGATTGTGGAAAATAAGAAAATTTAATCGGAATCAAACAAGATAAATAAGCATTAATTTGATTATATTTGTCCTACAATTTTAGCTTTTTAAGATTGGAGATGAATTAAGCTCAAGGTTTGATTTTAGGGGTTTAAGCTTCGATCTTTAGTGATTGCAAAGATATATTAATGGTGAAGGAAGAAGTTAAAGGAAGAAGATGATGGAGAATAAACAAGGGCAATTTAGTAATTTCACAACTTAACGTTTTTTAACGTTTTTGACCTAATATAGCTACGGCAGTTAGTTTTCCTTAACCTGGTGCTTACCATGTAGAATCGAAAACAAGAATAGCTAGTTTGTGAATTTCACTATACTTGGTGCTTACCATGTAGAATATCCCAATAAATTTTTGTTAGGTATTATTTGGAAAAAAAGTTTTTATTAGGTACTTTTTTGAAAAAAAAATTTTTATTAGGTACTTTGTGACACTTTTTCCTTTTGTATATTATTTAGTATTAATGAAAATCATGGAAAATCCCTTTCATATAATAATCATGTTGTTTTAAATAATCCTGCTGATTTTATGTCATATAATAATCATGCCGTTTTAAGTAATCCTGCGGTTTTAAAATTGTAAAAAATTTTGTCTAAATTGTCAAAATCCCTGGTCATAAATATAAATAAAATAATCACTATACTATTATTGCCTATAAATAAAATAATTACGAGTCAAAATCTCTGATCTCATTGTTATTATTGCCATATATTAAACGAATTACTATGTTGCACTCCTGCCCATAAATTCCTTCCATAAACACTCCTGGCTCCTGCCATAAATATTGGCCAATAGAATAATTACATATGACACTTTATCCTTCACTCACAATTTTCTTCACTATACATCAAAATTAATATAGTGTATGATGATTGTATCTTTGATCATTAACTAGCCTTTTGGCCTGTATGCCTAAGAAAATTGGAAAAGAATAAATGTCAGTAATTTTTTGTCCTTCGGAATTTTAATGAGTGTTTTAGGAAAAATATTGTAAATTTTGCGTGATGGAAAATTGATCAATTAGAGGTTGTTTAGTTTGTACCGGGATAAACGGAATGGAATAATTAAAGGAATGAAATAGAATGGAACACAACTAGAAAACAGGTCAATTTTGACGGAAATTTTTTGTCGGAATCACCCTGAAGTTCGTCGGAAAACACTGTTGACGAAATAGAAACGACCTTTTCCGATGAAAAATCTATCGAACATTGATTTCCGACGGATTCAGTTTAATTCTTATCCCTCAAATAACATTAAGGGGTCATTTGGTATTCCAAATTTTAAGATAGGTAACGGATCAGTTTATCATTACCCTTACTAATTGCTTAGTATAGTTTTTTGATAAACCTTACTGTCACCAAAAAGAAATTGTTTCCATTACTTTGTTACTGCTCATATTCTTGCGGAATCAGCACATTACCTTTCTTTCTTTCCCTCAAATTCAATAATTAATATTTATCTGCTCATCTCTTTCAATTCATATAATTGATCATAATATTTTTGTTCTTCTTCAAATGCTTATAACTTGATTTTCATCATTTTTGGAGAAAATTTGTGGTTAATTTGCAGAAATTTTTTTGCAGATAAAGGAGGGTACAAAATTTGAAAATTTGTGATTAAATTGCAGAAAACATAAAAGAAAAACTCAATTTCATTATTATCATCATTCTCTGTAATGGTTAATGAGGTAGCATTATGATTTTGGTGGTGGTTTTGATGAGGTTGCTGGCTTTCAAGGGTTGATGATTATGGTTTAAGGAGAGAGAAAATGTAAAATCAAGAATTGTTTCCCTTTCCATGATAAAGTACTAATATACCAAACAACTCATAATAATAACACTTTTCATTACCTTTACTCTCTTCTCTTTATGAATTCCCTTTCCGTTACATTTTTATTCCTCATACCAAACACCTCCTAACACTCCTTTGATTTTTAATGTTAATAACACCGTAAGTCCGTAATAGACACAGACGTTGGTATCTACCTCCATTTGGCTTCTTTTTTTTTCCTCTTATTTTTGGGTCTTGATCTTGATTTTTCATATATTCAGGCAGTTGATCTGGATTTTGGCATCGTTTTGTGGTTTTGTTTTACTTGATTTCAACTTAGTTCTTTTCTCATTTTGTGTTCTTGTTTTTTCCATCATTCATGTTCTAGACTAGTGTAATTTGAAGCTTGTTTGGGACTTTAGACTCATTTTAAATTGTGTTATTTTAGCATAATGCTGAATGATGATTTTTTTATTTGATGAATGATTAATGATGCACTTGAAGGTTAAACATTTGATGTATTAATTATTCAAAAAAATCTGCCATAAATTAATTAAATTTGTTAAATACAAAAATCTGCACAAATGTATCATCGTGGTTAGAGGTGTCTTTATAATATTAGATATTTAGAAGGGGTTGAAGAATTTATACAATTTGCAAAGAGAAAAAATCTAGATGAGGTTAGATGTCCGTGTAAACGGTGTGATAACTATAGACATTGGGCTCCAAATGCTGTACGAGATCATCTGTTAAAGAAGGGCTTTGTTGAAAACTACTATGATTGGTACTTGCACAAATGTTCTAACGGTGCACCAATTAATAATGAGTCGGCTCCGGTAGAGCTAAAGCATAACACGGTTCAATATCTGTATGCACAAATGGTGTACGATTCAGCAGCAAGTACCTTTCCTGATACACATCATCATTTAATCCTCATCGTGATGATGTCGTCGCAAATGTACAACACTTGTTGTAACATCCCGGAAAAACTCGGAACGTTTTAAAAGAGAAAATATCATTTTGAAGTAACTCAATATAGTCCGAGTCAAACCAGAATATTAGAACGATAATTTAAAACGGATTTTTGAAACCAAATCAACTTGCGGATCGAGTTCTATTTTATTATGAACTACTAGACGTAAAGGAAACTTAGCAGCGGATAAGTTCGTAAAGATAAGTCTACTTATTACAACTTAAAAACGTAAACGCTTCATAAAATCAAATATCAATAATACGTAAATTAAAGTTCATGTCATGACTTCTGAAATCTAACAGTTTATTTCTCCAAGGACTATCCTCACTCCCCATACCTGCAATTTAACTTACTGTTAGTCATTGCCCAGGAAGGAAACGATATCATCGCAGGATCGTTAAGACCAAAAGTACACGTCAGCAAGATGTCGCATATCAATTAATTAAGTATAATAAATTTAAAAGAATAAATTTAAATCAATTTCATATATCTGTTAGTCAGCCATACTGCTGTATCCTTTTCTTTCCAGCCATACTGCCGGTTCAGCTCAGCCATACTGCTGTATCTTTTCTTTCCAAACTCCATAGGTGAGACAATACATTAGGGGGAGCTAACCTAAGCAAGACCCTACCATAGACACACGTCCAACTTCGTTGCCTATGGTTAAGTATGCATACCCCCGCGGTGGCTCATAGGCTCCAAAGGCCCCGAGTAATTCATTTCACCAATTGACGTCATACTACGTCCACTTTACCTTTGTTATAATGAAATAACTTATTCGGAAGCGTATCAATATTCATAATACATGCCCATACTTTACCTTAGTTACCATTATCATATGGTACGTAACATATACTATAATTCTATGCTGCGTGTACGTACCTTGACCAAACAAACAAAGCACAACGTCCTAATCAGTTTTCGGTCACGAATCGGCTTCCTACAAGGTTTAACCGTATTCGGAAATAAGAACACATTCACATCTTCCTCAAAGCAAACCACATCACATACATATAACTACCATCACACATAGGACACATACAGATATCATGAGACATACACCACAACCCTAAGACACATTAAACAATTAAAAAAAACAAAGTATATGTATCTGTCTAGAAACCCGTCATAACACTGTCAAACCGGAAATACGACTTCACCGTTGCGTCCGAAAGGCATAAAAACTCAAAACCCCCGTGTAACAATTTTCATGTTTTGTAACATAGTATAGATATTTTTAACCTAATTTCATAGCCAAAATGCTCCAAAAAACACCATTTTTTCATGATTTTTCAATCGTACGGGATTTTGTCAATTCTTGTTCAAAATACATATAAATTCTAATTTCCACATTTCTTATTAAATCTATACCATAAAATTCATAAATTCATGCTTTCATAAAAAAACATTTTTTTCAAAATCCTCAAATAATAAATTCTTAAACATATTATTCATCCACTTAAAGATCTCATGCAATACCAAAACATCCTCTTATGTTTCAATAGAAACCTCTCCTTAAAAATTCTATTTTAAACATATATTTTATTATCATTATTATTATTATAATTATGATTATTATGATTATTTTACACATCCTTCATCAACTTTGTTTAACATGCTCTTTTACAAAGACAAATTTCAAAACACAACATCCAACACTACCAATTGACAGTTATTTAATGATAACCATACTACAATAAAAATCATGGAAGAAACTATGATAAAAATTATTGCACACCATAATTACATACTCTTTACAATTGTATTTAAAATTTAATAAAAGATAAACACATAGAATTACTTACAATGAGATGAAAAACACCAAAAATCCCAAAAGAACAATGGCTAGGCGTGACAATGCTAGAGTTTTAGGGTGTGTTTCTTTGAAGTTTTAGGAAGAAATGAAGGTTAGAGAAGATATTAAGGTTTTAGGCAATAAGAAAGTTTAAGGAAAATAATTCAATATTGCAATAATTAGGATTATTCCCACAATATTCATGGAAGTTACAAAATCCATGAACGTACCCCATTTGGACGGCTCACTCTTGGTATTCCCTCCCATATTCTTTTTTAAAATTTATTTTAAGTTGAGAAGGGTTTAAGGTTTTTGGGCCCGAAAGGTTTTAAAGGTTTAAGAGGTTACATAATGCATGTCCAAGCCCAAATTGAGATCATATGCTACTAATTAAAATATGAAATACTAGTACTTCTATTAAATATATCGGAATTTATCGTTTCAAAATCTCGGGGTGTTACACTTGCCCGTACATATTGACGAAAATCCGAACCCCCCATCAAGACAGTTCTTTGATATGTTAAGAGCCGCAACTGTACCCTGGTTGCGAAACGCATACTCAGATGTCGATCGGAAGAAGGATGTCTATTCCTTATTGAAATGTTGTCGAAAGATAATCGAATGATAACAAGTTTTTACGATACGAAAAAACAAATTTCGGTGCTAGGATTACTGGTAGAGTAGATTGACTGTTTTGTCAATGGGTGTATGATTTATTGGGGCCCCACAACGAGTATGACACAATGTGATGAGTGTGGGGTTTCTAGATGGACAACAAATAAGACCCCTAGAAAGCAATTCTACTACTTTCCCATCGTTCCTAAGCTACAACGATTGTTTACTTTTGCGAATATTGACAGCCACATGAGGTGGCATGCGGAGCACCGTTCAAAAGATAGATATGTGTCACCCCTCAGATAGAGAAGCCTGGTTGACATTCAATGCCACCCATCCGGATTTTGATAGGGAGACTAGAAATGTGAGACTGGAGTTGTGTACAGATGGTTTCAACACATTTGGCAGCTCGGGACAACAATATTCATGCTGCCCCGTAATATTAACTCCATACAACCTTCCACCCTGGATGTGCATGAAGAAACAGTAAATGTTCTTAACGATGATCGTCCCCGGTCCTAACAATCCAAAACATAAGATTGTCCCATACCTATAGCCGTCGATACACAAGTTAAAGCTATTGTGAGAAGATGGGATCCAGAAATACGACGTATCTAATAGGAAAAACTTTCAGCTTCGTGTTGCTTTGATGTGGACAATCAACGACTTACTAGCTTATTCGATGATGTTGGGGTGGAATACATCTGGCATGCACGCTTGTCCGTACTGCATGGATGAATCTAAAGCCGTCTATCTAAGACACAACAAAAAACGTGAGTTGGTTTGACTCACACGGGAGATTTTTAGATAGTAGGCACCCCTACCATAGAAACCGGATAAATTTCAGCCGTTGAGTTGTTGAGAAGGATGTTAGGCCCAACATAATTACGAGAAATGAGCTTTTAGAGGAGCTGGGTCGTTTTTTGCATTTTACGGCTATTTAAAGACGATGCAGCTGAGTACAACGAAAAAATTAGTAAGTATTGTGTTTGATGGAAGAAGAGAAGCATTTTTTTGGATCTGCCATACTGGAGCACGAACATGATATGTCACAACCATGACCTGATGCACATTGAGAAGAGCTTATTTGATAACATTTTTAATACATTATCGTGTGTGCTGAGAAAAACTAAGGATCATCTCTAGGCACGTTAAGATTTAGCTGAGCTCGTCATCCGGTCGGAATTGCCTCCGGTTGGTTTTACCATCCCCAAGGACTCATACACACTAAATAGACAACAAATGGTTGTCCTTCTAAAGTGGCTTGAAACTGTAAGATTTCCCTGATGGGTATGTGTGAAATTTGGCCAGGAACATCGACATGGCTAAACAACAGATATTCGTGATGAAGAGTCATGATTATCATGTGTTCATGCAGCGACTAATTCCCATAGCATTTCGGGAGTTGCCGCCAGCGAAAGTATGAGAAGCACTTACTGAAATTAGTCTTTTTTTTAGAAGTGCTACTTCTTTGAAGATTTCTGCAGCTGATATGTGGAGGTTGGACAAGGAAATTACAGTGGTGCTTTGTAAGTTAGAGACTATATTTCCTCCAACATTCTTAGATATCATGAAATATCTGTCTGTGTATGTAGCTTACAAGGAAAGGATTGCTGATCTGGTACAATATAGGTAGATGTATCCCTTTGAGAGGTAATTAAATTTCTAAACTATCTATTATTTATGTTACAAGTGAGTAAGTCTTACTAATTGCTATTTGGTTTAAATTACAGGTACCTTCAACATTTAAAGCTTAATATCATAAACAAGGCGCATGTGGAGGCTTCGATCTGTAACGCATATCTTACAGAAGAAGCATCATACTTTGTCTAGCATTACTTTGGGCAAAACGTTCGGTGTAGAGTTAGAGATCTTCGTAGAAACTAGGCTTTAATAACGTCAGATCGGGTGTTTTGTCCATATTCACACACCCAATCAAATTCCATGGGAGGGGTAAGCCTTATGATGGATGAAGCTATCTCAACATTGCTCAGACTTATGTTTTGCGAAATTTCCCGAAGGTCAATCACTTTTTTGATCAATTCGTGCACTTAATCACAAAGTACGAACCAAATATATAACACAAAGCATGTTGACCATATGGTCCAAAACCAGTTTGCACATTAATTTAAACAGATTATAAGTACACGTTTAACATCGTAATTTTTAATGTAAATAGTTTTAGGGACTAAGTTTGAATTATTGATAATGTGCAATCTAGGACGGGTTTCTTGATGGTATGGAGAATGCCGACATTATAAAGGATCTTGCCGAGGGACCCTTGCAGAAGGCACGTCGCTATGTTGTTATAGATTTCACACTATCTCCCATTTCGCAAAAAAGAAATCTACTGAAAACAGTGGGGTGTGCGTGAAATCTGATGATATCAGTCCAAATAAAACATACTTTTATGTAAAGTTAGAGGACATTATTGAGCTCGAGTATCGTGCAATTCCAATTAAAAGGGTCACACTGTTCAAACGTCAATGGTTTGATCAGACTACCACCGGATACGGCCTTGGTACGAGAATTAATCCATTCGCGTTACGAGCTTGTTGACGTTCATATAGGTCGATCGTATAGAAAGTACGATCCTTTTGTGCTAGCAAGTTAAGCTTCCCAAGTTTATTATATACCTTATCCCAGTTTAAGGCAAAATATGAAAGATTGGTGAGTTGTTTGCAAAGTTAAATCAAAGCACTTTGAAGAAACCGCTTTCTAACTGGAAGAAAAATCAACGAATTTTGTGGTCAATGAAGATGCTTTAGAGGCAATAGTCGAAATGTTGCGTGATCCAGCTGGTGATTTGTTAGTGTTAGATGAAACGGTTGATGATGTTAATAAAAATGAAGACACCGACAAAGATCTAGTATTATCGGACGACGATGATGTCGATGACAATTATGTACCTCAATAAATATTTTGTTATCCAATTGTACTTAAGGTTGGAACGATTTTCAATTTATTAATTATTAATTAATAAGTATAATATAAAATTACAAAGTATTAATAATAATAATATAATAATAACAATAATAATAATAATAATAATAATAATAATAATAATAATAATAATAATAATAATAATAATAATAATAATAATAATAATAATAATAATAATAATAATAACATTAATAATAATAAAAATATGATTATCTTATGAAGCAGCTTATGTATGATGTGAAGATTCGATTTTCTTGTCTTTTTCATTTGGAAAGCTGTAAAACCTGGTTTATAGAGCTTTTTGTTGAGTAGTTGTATAGACTATGTATAGATTCTTTTTTTATGCTCTTTTGGGTCTCTTCTCACCTTTATGCACATGAAGAGTGAGATAGTCCTTCCCATCCTAGAAAAAAAAAAAAAAAAAAAAAAAAATAATAATAATAATAATAATAATAATAATAATATAATAATAATAATAATAATAATAATAATAATAATAATAATAATAATAATAATAATAGTAATAATAATAATATAAGGAAAAATTGTCGGGAATAATCCGAACTATTGACAAACTGCTGTGAATAATCCGAACTATTAATTATTTATGAATAATCCCACATTTACATCTATTTGCTCGTGGCACTCCCAACCTAAATTTAACCTGTTGTGGCTGGTTTCATCTATCCTTTGCAGGTCATCTTCTCCAAAGTTCTTTTTATAAACCCCATCTACTTATTTCATTGTCTTCTTCTTCAAAAAAACTCCATTGTTCTTCTTCAATTTCTTCCATTTTGTTATTCTTCCTTCTTCCACTAATTCCAACCCCATTTTTCTGGGTAAATGAACTTCAATTATTCCGCAAGCCCTAGTAGAGATTCTTATTGTATTCCAATTTAAAGCTCTGGGTGTAGATTTTGACCTGCTTCATCGTACTGCTTTAGGGAAAAGTGATGAGGCTTTGAGCAAACTAAAGTCAGCCATAGAACGGGAGTCGATAGTGTTGGTGGATCCAGATAGGGATGCCAAGGAGAAGTCGGAATAAGAACAGAAAGTGAACGAGGAAGCTGAAAAAGAGGCCCTGTGCCTATATCTGGGCAACTTGACTCTGTCTCCGCCTTCAATTCCAGACCTCCCGACAAATATGGCCCTATGTACGCTAGAAAATCTAAGTTCGGATTTGTCCTATTTATTGATTGATGAAGAGAAGCACCTTCAAGCTTTAACCAAGGACCTGGATCGGGGAGAAGAGGAGTCTTTCAACGTCGAAGTATACATAAGCTTCTCTCCCAGTACGGAGGAAGAGGTTACTGGAACTACCATGCTGCCTGATGATGTTGAAGCTGATGCCGCGGTTAATGAATTCTTGGACAATAATTGATTTAATTTGTAATTATTGTTGGACCAAAGTCCAATATTGGGCTTATATGTAAATATTTATATGTTATTATAATTAATTAAGACTGTCTTTAGGCCCTATTTAAAGTGATCTAATTAAAGTTAAAGAGTTTGGGCTTAAATGTATCAATAGGTTGTGGGCCTTAAATGTGTAGAGACTCATTTTATGACTGGGTTCTATGATGGGCTGAATGTTAGTTACAAGTTATTATATATATAGCAGTTATGGTCCCTAGGTTATATATATTCCTTTTCTCCTGACATCCCATTATCAGAGAGGATTAAAGAGTGATAAGATTAAGGGTCTTTACTCTAGGAAATACGTGTTAATCTAGAAGATCATACTCTCTCATTTTCAAGATTGTCTACCGTGCCATGGAATCAGGTATTCTCTATTTTTGTCTTTTAGTTTGTTCTTCTAATTCAACATAATCGATCCTGTTTGTTAGTAATGGTATTCACCATTTATTTGTCCCATCAAGTGGTATCAGTCGCTTCTTATGTTGAGTTTTTAGGACAATTTCTTGTTTGATTGGAATATCAAGATTTCATAATATCAGTTTTTATTTGATAATCTTCCGCCGAATTATGCCCTAGTTATGGTTTTGTTTTCTGTCTTTGCAATCAGAAAGTTTGGGTTCTTTTTCTTTAATTTCGGTATTGATTAGGAACAATTTCATAACCGCTGTTCTTTTCTTTTAGATTCCATTTTTAGTGGAATCAGTTAAGGGTATGGATAATTAAATAGGTTTTTTGTTCATCTTTTTCCTTGGTCATTGAAATCAGAAGGTGGATTATGTTTTTGGCTAATGCTTATCACAAGAAAGTTTCTGTCTGTTTCGGTTATTAATGGATTGATTTCAATGTTTTGATTAATGGAAACACAATAAAGTTAGAGAACCTCATGTGCAGCGTAGATTCCAGTAATTTACATCATTTTGTTTTTTGGCGGTTATTAATAGAATTTGTAATCAGTTTTTTTCAATGGCATTTGCAGTAAGTTTTTTTTAAGGGGAACGATTATGGTTACGGTGTTCGTGTTCCTTGATAGTTTCCTAATTTTAAGAAAAAAAGTTAAATTACATTTATTTTCTGAGTATGCGTGGGATATTGTTTATTATTATTTCCTTTTTTTTAAGGGAGTTGATTTTTTATGAGTTTAAAATTAAGAATTCAGTTTTTTTATAAGGTCTTGGGATAAGTTAATATTATTTATTATGATTTGGTCTATATTTCCTATTTTTTAGGAAATTCAGTTTTTAAGGTGGTGGATCAATTTATTATCCGGTTACAATAAATATGATTTGCCTAAGATTATAAAGCTTCTTTTTTTTGGATTATGGTTTAATCATCCATTTTTATGGAGATATTTTAGGAAATCAATTTCTTTTAAGTTTTGAGAAATATGATTTTTTCTGAAATTATGTTTTTTTTCTAATTGCCCTCGTGTTACAATAATTTTAAATATTATTGTAAAACAGAAAATTCGGAATAATTTATGTTTAATTATAGTATGGTTTCATATATACCGGAGGTAATTTAGTTGATACAATACGTCGCCAAAGTGACCTCTTTTGTTGAAATTAAATTATCAACTGTATAAAAGGATAATTCATATAAATTATATTATTATCGATCGGCTCAAAAGAAGGTCCCTAATAACATAATTGTGTGAATTTTTCGGGTAGTGATAAATGTGTGAATATGTGATAATTATAAGGATTACATGTGATTATTTAATCGGCCCAAAGGAAGGTTTTATGATCGACATGTTATTTTATTATCAATGTTAGATTACTACAACAAGTTGTCACTAAGAAGTTAGTATTTTCATCCAAAGATGGAATATTAATGGAAAACCGACATCTTGTAATAGGATGTTACTAAATTAAACTTATTATTATTGGGTTTTAGAATTAAAGTTTGTGAGATTATTAAGTTTATTTTCTTGTTCTCTTTCTGTTTAAACTAATCTTGTTAAAAGTAATTTCAACATCAATTTAATTCTTTATTGATATGGTTCATATTTTAAAGAATGGAAAGAGAATCTTTCGATTGTTTTAGGAGTTATGGATCTCGACCTTGCGTTAAGGGTTGACTCTCCCGCACCAGTTGTTGATTTGAGTACCTTTGATCAAAAGAGGGAGTTTGAAAAGTGGGAGAGATCAAATCGCATGTGTATGATGATTATCAAAAGGGTCATTCCTGAAGCATTTAGGGGTACGATGTCTGATGACATAACTACAGCTAAAGCTTTCCTTACGGATATTGAAAAAGATTTGTCAAAAATGAAAAGGCTGAAATTGGTACAATTTTGACGACCTTAATTTCAATAAGATATAAAGGTAACGGTAATATCAGGGAGTACATAATGGAAATGTCTTATCTAACTTCAAAACTAGAGACACCGAACTTGGAAAATTCTGAGGATCTAAAAGTGTACTTGGTTTTGATATCTCTTCCTGCAAGTTTTAATCAGTTTAAGATGAGCTATAATTGTCGGAAAGAGATATGGTCTCTGTATGAGCTCATCTCACACTAAGTACAGGAAGAGGAAAGGTTGAAGCTAGAAAAGGCTGAAAGTTCTCACACTAGTGGAAAAAAAGCTATTGGCTGCTACTTATTGGCTGCGGTTTTTAGGCACACGCAGCCAATTTGAGTAAAAAATGTAGGAAAAAAAATAAATTAATAAGGGCTGCGGTTTTTTAACTGTCCGCAGCCCCAAACAGCCCAAAAAAAAAATAAGGTAAAGGGCTGCGTTTTTTTAAATGTCCGCAGCCCCAAATAGTCTTCAGACAAATTAACCAAAAAAATAAAATTAAATCCCTTCAAATGAGGCACCCCTTCTCTTAAAAATCAGAAACCCTAATATTCTCAAATGAGGCGCCCCAACAGCCTTCTCTCTTAAAAATCAGAAACCCTTCTCTTAAAAATAATGAGGCGCCCCATCATCCTCTCTTCTCTCCTTCTCTTAAAAATCAGAAACCCTAAGAGATTTCGAAAATGAGGCGCCCCATTAATTTTTTCATCAGCCTTCAATTCTCAAATTTCATCAGCCTTCTTTTTCCTTTCATTCTCTTCTTACGAAAATTTCATCAGCCTTCTTTCCTTTCATTCTCTCCATTGAAAATTTTTGATCCATATTCAAGGTTAAGTTGAAGATTCAATCAAAGATTCAAAGATTCAATCAAAAAAGAAATTTCGATCCATATCAAGGTTACGTTGAAGATTCAAAGTGATTTCGTTTTTTATTGTAGAAATTTCGATCTTGATTTATGCTTTTTTTATGTATTTATTCTTTCATTCGTTTTTTTTATTTGTTTTTTGATGTATATTTCGATCTTAGATCTGTATTATTTATTTATTGTTCTTCGTTTTTTTTATTTATTTTTTGATGTATATTTCGATCTAGATCTGTAATATTCATTTATTGTTCTTTGTTTTTTTGGGTTTTTTTTTCATCGTAATTTGCATGTGATTAGATTTAGTTTTCTGAGTTTTTTTATGCTTTTTTTTATGAATATTCTGGGTTATTATGCTTTTTGATTTTGATGTTCTGGGTTTTTTTCGATCTGTAATATTCTGTAATATTCTGGGTTTTTTTCATTTATTGTTCTTCGTTATTGATTTCCAGATTTGATGTATGTTCTTTGTTATTGATTTCCAGATTTCCAGATTTTTTATGTTCTTCGTTATTTGATTTTTTATGTTCTTCGTTATTAGATTTTTTATGTATACATCGTAATTTGATGTATGTTCTTCGTTATTGATTTCCAGATTTAATGATCTGGAATTTTTTTTATTTTGTAAAGAGACTTATTGGCTGCGGTTTTAATTAAATGTCCGCAACCCTTGCTTTTTTTTTATTTTGAAAAAATGACTTAAGGGCTGCGGTTTTGGCCTATGTCCGCAGCCCCTTTCCTTATTTTAGGCTGCGTATTTTGACCGCAGCCCTTAATTATTATTTTGGGCTGCTCCAATAAAGGCTGGGGTCGAAATACGCAGCCCATAAGGGCTAAAAAACCGCAGCAAATGTCAATTTTTCCACTAGTGTCATCTTGCCTTTACCTACAAATCTTAAAGGAAAAGGCCACAAAAGAAAAAAAAAAGCTGCAGATAAGGATTCTCAAAAGAAACAACAAAAGGATAAATCAACCGATGTTGAAAATAAGGGTTGTTTCATTTGTGGAAATCCTAATCACAGGAAGAAGCAATGCAATAATTACCTCGCTTGGCGTGGTAAGAAAGTTATGCTTCTTAGTTTGGTTTGTTCTGAGGTTAATTTAGTTTCAGTGCCTAGACACACATGGTGGATAGATTCTGGTGCAACCACTCACATCAGTGTGTCTTTGCATGGTTGTCTGAGTTGCCGAAAACAAAATAATGGTGAAAGATACATTTATGTGGGAGACGACAATACGGTTGAAGTAGAAACAATTGGAAAGTTAAGATTATTGTTAAAGACTGAATTTTATTTGGATCTTTATGAAACATATAATGTTTCGTCTTTTCGATGAAATTTGATTTCAGTTTCAATTTTGGGCAAATTTGGTTTTTCTTGTTCATTTGGAAATGGAATTTTCGGTTTTGTTTCATGATTCAAAGTTGGTTATTTCAGGTTCTTTATTGTTAAATGATAATCTATATACAATTGTATTTATTGCTTTTTATAATGAATTCTTGCAATTATCTTCTTGAGTAATAAAAAGAAAGGCAACTAAAGAAAATTCAGCATCATATGGCACAAGAGATTAAGCCATATCTCCCATAGGAGAATGGAAAGGATTGTGTCTGATGGCATTTTAAGACCTTTAATTTTCACAGACATGAATGTGTGTGTTGAATGCATTAAAGGAAAACAAACCAAACAAAGGAAATATGGTAAGGAGCACGATTAGTCATTCTAGCTTACCAAAGTCACTCTGGCACTTAAGAATGCAGCTTATAGTCTTAATAGAGTACCAACAAAAGCGACTAATAATGAGACCCTATATGAACTTTGGACCGGCAAAAGCGAGTGTAAATCATTTTCATATTTGGGGATGTCCAACTGAGGCACGGCCTTACAGACCTAATGAAAAGAAATTGGATTTCAGAATTTTTAGTTGTTATTTTGTTGGATACTCTGAAAAGTCAAGGGGGTGCAAGTTTTATGATCCTAAAGCTAAAATATTTTTTTTAGACAATTAATGCTAGGTTTCTTGAGGATGTCGATTTTGTGCAAGTTTTATGATACAGCTAGAAACATTGTTTTTGAAGAAGAGAATATTAGTATTCCTACAGATGTCATTGGTATTGAATCGATTCCCACATCGGACATTACTTATGACGCAATTCAAAACAATGTTGACGGAGAACCTCCTAGAGAACAAACTCTCGCTCCTCAAGAAATTGTGCCATTAAAAAGGTCCACTAGAGAGAGAAGAAGTGCATTGCCAGATGATTACAATGCATAACTTCAAGAACTTGAAATTCTACCTCTCTAGAGTGGATAGATGCCGTAAAAGGACGAGTTTGAATACATTGTAATGGAAGATGACCTAGTCAACTTTCATCAAGCTATGGAAAGTGCAAATTCTCAGTTTTGGCTTGAAGTCATGAATGAGGAAATGTTATCCATGAAGGACAATGATGTTTGGAATCTCGTCGCATTGCCAGAAGGTATAAAACCTATTGGTAATTAATGGATATTTAAAACCAAAAAGGATTCAAATGGCAATGTGGAGAGATTTAAAGCTCGTCTGCTAGTGCAAGGTTTTACACCAAAGGAAGGCATTGATACAAAGAGACTTTCTCTTCGGTTTCTTCGAAAGACTCTTTGAGGATAATAATGACATTAGTAGCACATTTTGATCTTGAGTTAAGATGGATGTAAAGACAACGTTTCTCAATGGTAATATTGAAGAGACAATTTATATGAAACAACCTGAAAACTTTGCGGTGGGTGACCCAAAGTAGATGGTTTCTAAACTTAAGAAATTCATCTATGGACTCAAGCATACGTCTCTCAAGCATGCGTCTCGTAAATGGTATTTGAAGTTTCATCAAGTGATACTCTCATTTGGTTTCGAGATGAATTTGCTTGATGAATGCATTTACCACAAGTTTAGTGGAGGGAAATACATTTTTCTGGTTTTGTACGTTGATGACATACTACTTGCTAGCAACGATATAAGCTTTTTGCGTGAAACTAAAAAATTTTTATCAAAGGTTTTTTGAGATGAAAGATCTTGGTGACACCTCTTTTGTATTAGGTATTAGAATACATCGAGATCGTTCTCGAGGTATTCTTGGGTTATCACAAGAGAGTTATATCGAATATTTGTTGAAAAAAAGGTATGGCATGCAAAACTGCAAACCAGGAGATACCCCTGTGGCTAAGGGAAACAAATTTAGTCTTGAACAGTGCCCCAAGAATGAATTTGATAAAAGGAAATGAAAAATATTCCTTATGCTTCAGTAGTAGAATGTATGCTTAACTTTGCACTCGTCTAGATATTGCATACATAACAGGGATGTTGGGATGTTGATTAAGTAATTCAGGATCAGAATATTAGAGAGCAGTTTAAAGGTGTCTTATAGTAAATATATAGGACAAAGAGATATTCTCACATATAGGAGGTCAAATAAGCTCGAGATCATTAAGTATATTGATTTCGGTTTTTCCAAATTTTGTCACGGGGCTGCGTATAGTGGATTCTATACAAAGAGCACTTAAGTTATTTTGTGACAAACATTCCGCTGCGAAATTTTCTAACAACAATAAGTGTTTGAGGATGTCAAAGTTTGTGACTCTCAAATTCTATGTTGTAAAGGAAAGAATTCAGGGTAAAGAATTGTCAATTACACATAGTAGTACAAACTCTACAGTTGCAGATCCGCTTTCCAAGGCGTTACCACCCAAGCGGTTTCTTGAGCTCTTAGCTCATATGGGTGTTGTTTCTGCTACGGAGGATGTTCAGTTTTAGTGGGAGTTTGTAAATTAAATTTATAGAACATGTGTTGACATTTTAGTTATAAAGTTTTCTGCAGAAATAAAGAAATTAAGTTATGATAAAGTTTGGTTTTATACCCTGATTATGGTTTTGGTAATAGTCTGATCTCACTATTAAAGTGGACCAGTTGGATACGGACATGTTAAGATCACATTGCATGTTGTTTCCATGCTACACATCCACTTCATAATCTATGTCATTCTTTTGTGTTGGTATCATGATCATTGAGGTCTAGTTACGAAAAGATGTAACAAAGACAACTTTGGTCTATGCTAATATAATTGATAGACGAGATTGGTTTCTGATACATTACAGTTTTTGACAGTATGGTTGAGCTCAAATTTTTTTATAATGATACAAGTTTATACAATTTTTTATATATAGCCCAAGTGGGAGATTGTTGGACCAAAGTCCAATATTGGGCTTATATGTAAATATTTATATGTCATTATAATTAATTAAGACTGTCTTTAGGCCCTATTTAAAGTGATCTAATTAAAGTTAAAGAGTTTGGGCTTAAATGTATCCATAGGTTGTGGGCCTTAAATGTGTAGAGACTCATTTTATGACTGGGTTCTATGATGGTCTGAATACTAGTCACAAGTTATTATATATATAGCAGTTATGGTCCCTAGGTTATATATATTCCTTTTCTCCTGACATCCCATTATCAGAGAGGATTAAAGAGTGATAAGATTAAGGGTCTTTACTCTAGGGCATACGTGTTAATCTAGAAGATCCATACTCTCTCATTTTCAAGATTGTCTACCGTGCCATGGAATCAGGTATTCTCTATTTTTGTCTTTTAGTTTGTTCTTCTAATTCAACATAATCGATCCTGTTTGTTAGTAATTATTTGATAATTTTAGGATATGTTCGGCTAATCCTGTGTAACATCATCTCCTAATTTAGACATAAATGCAGATAACTGACTTTTGCTAATTTAGATGCGCGGAATTGATACCGTAAATTGTGCCAAGAATGTCTTAGAATATTTTCATCAAAGAACCCCTCCTAGAGGGCCCGACTCTTCGATGTAATTGAAAAATTTTCTTGATTGATCTGACTAGTATACATTATGAATTCAAAGAATATTTTTAATCACGAACCTTTATTTTAGGGTCTGACTTTTTGACATGGGGGACTATGTAAAATATTTATTTTCACAATAGAACCCCTCCTAGAGGGTCCGACTCATCGATGTTGTGGATTTTGTTAGAACTCTTAGGATACTTAGATTATTTTTCTACTGGGATCCTCTTTTTAGGATCCGACTTATCGATATGTCGGAAGGGTAGTTACATAATTTTTTAGGATTATACTTAGAATATTTTTGAAAAAGAACGTTATTTTCTGGGTCCTAGTTGTCGATGTGACGGCTTCTTTAAACCCTCAATGCTTAGAATATTTTTGACTAAGGACCCTCTTTTTAGGGTCTGTCTTATCGACTATATGGATTATTAGTGATAAAATGTTAAATTTTACAAGATTTGCAAAACTGAAATTAGCATGATTTTCATCGAATATTTGATCATGATATGAATGTCAATTACGTCTGACACTTGATTTTTAATGAACTTCTATTGTGAATATAAGTCAAGTACGTCTGACACATTTGAACTATTAATGAACATCGAATGTATGAGCAAATTTCAAATAACATGAATTGGAAACTCGAAAAATCTAAATTATATAGCTTATAATGTCTGAACTAATTCTAAACTGAAATGACGAATAACATGAAAATTCTGATAATAGATGACTGACTGACTGATGATAAACGTTATGCCTTTGCAACTGTGGCCCCTTGCATATCTTGTTAAATGAAGTATTTTTTCAAGTGATCTCCATTCCATGGTCGTTGAAGTTTCTTGCCATTCATATCTTCCAACTCAAAGGCTCCTGGTTTAATGGCACAGATTATTTTGAATGGTCCGTCTCAATTAGCCCCAAGTTTGCCTTTTTCTATTATCTTCCCAGTTGCCTCAATTTTAGGGAGTACAAAGTCTCCCTCCTATAGCCTTCTAGTCTTTACATTTCGGTTGAAGTGGCGGATCATCTTCTGCTTCTAAGCTATGGATCTCAATAGGGCATTTCCTCTTGTTTTTGGTAATAAGTCTAAGTTGATTTTCTTTTCATCAGTGTTTTCACTATGTGAATAGAATGTAACTCTTGTGGAAAGGATACCAAATTCTACGGGTAACACGGCTACAGAACCATAAACCAAGGAGAAAGGGGTGTGACTTGTGGCTTCTTTAATGGTTGTCATGCTAGCCCGTAGAATGCCTAGTAGTTCTTCATCCAAAGCTCCCTTTGATCCCTCGATCTTTTTCTTGATGCCTGATAACCGTTTTTAAGGTCGCACAATAAAAACCGGTTAAGCAAACTATATTTATACTACCCTAACTCTACACAGGTATAGCAGAGGTAAGGGGTCGAACCACAGGGACAAAACAAGTTAAGCAGATGGTCTCAATATAGGAAAAAGGGTGTGTTAAGATGATCGAGACTAATTAAAACTAAGATTAAAAGCAAGGCTACAATAAATATGAATCAAGGGAAAAAGGGCGAGAGTGATTGGTTCCACCTTAGAGAAGTACCACGATCATTCATGTATTTGGGGTCGACTAATAACCTTCAATCATCAACTGATTCAACAATGAGAGGAAGTTGACGGCTCTAAGACCGAACGAACGACCTATAATTGCCCTATGTCTCCTTGGGAGTGGCAGGACAAGATTCAATGTGAATCATTATGATGATTGAATAGGTTTAAGCCAAACCCTAACTCACGAACAAGAGTTCGACTCCAGGGTTTCACCAATCAAACTCTAAGAGACTACTCACACATCATAAAGGAGAAACTAAACATAATAACCCACATGAACAAAAGATTAAACATGGAAAGTCTCTATGTAAATAAAAGCAATAATAATAGGCAACAACAAGAAAACAGAAGAAACAAGGACTTGAAGGAACTAAATCTATTCTAGATATTCAAACAATCCAAATATCCAACACCCAAAAAGAGCAATGATTCATCAATAGCATTTAAGAATAACAACCAACAATATTAAATGATTATAGTAATAAATGAAAGAAAGATATTCATACCATAAATAGAACCTCAAGAAGGAGTAGACAAAAGCATCAGCAAGAGTAGTTTAAGAGTTACATCCAAATCCCGAAGGCTAGATTGATTAAGGAGATAATACTAAGCTAGAGAAATGAAAACTAGGGTTTTTTAAATCTAGAGAGAGTAAATGCTAAGAGTAAACTAGGAGTGTTTTAGGGCTAAAAACTAGAATGTCCTAAAACTACAGCAATGTGGGTATATATACCCCCAAAATAAGAGTGCAAAAGAAATTACAAAAGAGCCCTCGAAGGCCAAAATGCCAAAATAAAACAGCTGCGCTGAACAGTCGCATTCGCCCGAACGCCAGAGACCATTCGCCCGAATACTGCTCTTTCGCCCGAATGTTGCTCCATTCGGCATTTCCAGTGAGTTTTGAGCAGTATTGCTTTGAAGATCCATTCGCCCGAATTCCTGGGACATTCGCCCGAATTCCGCAGTTCGCCCGAAGGATGTGGCATTCGGCATTTCCAGTAAGTTATGAGCAGTGTTGCTTAGAAGGTACATTCGACCGAATGTGTGTGTCCTTCGCCCGAATCCATGCCTTCGCTCGAATATTTTGCATTCGGCATTTCCAGAGAGTTTTGCCGGATATGTTGTAGAGTGCTGGACTCCCATTCGCCCGAATGGGAGACTTCATTCGACCGAATGTGATGGAATTTCACTTTCCAGCACTTTGATTCCCTCTTCGAACTCACGAGCTATGCCGGGGCCTTGGGACAGCCTCCATTGGTGGCTATGAAACACCGGGAGTGATATTTAAGTCTCGGATGTACGCCAAATGCCTTTGAAATCTCCAAAAATCACCTAAACAATCTCAAAACACTTGAACACAAGATCAAGGAGAAATCATGCGTGAAATATATCAAATTGACGCAAAATGGCGAGACTTAGAGCTAAAAGTAGGGTGGTAAATGTGCTCTAAAACGAGCACATCAACTTCCCCCAAGCTAGACCTTTGCTAGACCCTAGCAAACTAGACGCCACGGCGACCCGAGGATCGATACAGAATAAGACAAAACAAAAGCAAGATGGAGGGCGAAAACCAAACAATGCAAGCTGTGTACGCACAAACTCTTTCCTAGCCATGGGTGTGCAAGTATGATGGGCTCTAAGAGCATAATATCGAGGTAACTGACATCTACCACTAGCTCAGGGATCACCCAACAAGTTCCAACACAGGCCAAGCCACCCACTACCTAAGGAGGTCACAAATCTACGCTCCCCAGATTATTTCTCGAAAGATGCGAGAAAAATACAATAACGCTCATGTGTTTGATTTTGGATCGTGTTTCGCTCAAAATCTTCCGACTAAAGATGAGTCGGGAATCAAACACCTAATAGGGGCAAGTCTTGGGGATTGTATCATATCTCCGTTCCAGCACAGAACACGCTAATCAGACCAAGTCGAACAGGCTTGTGAAAGGGTTGTAACGTAGGCTTTGGGTTAAGGTGGGATATATTTGGGAGTGTGGAGCTAAAGTAGAGGATAGCAAGCGACCCAACACGAGAGAACCACAAACACCTCATGAAAGCCCAATATGAATCTTACCCATTAGTGATATAAACCCAAAAACCTCAATGAAGAACGGATGAACTCTACTATAAAACTCCTTCAAAAACTTTTGTATTTCATCATGATTTCTTTTCACTTTGTGTATGAAGGTCATCTCCCTCCCTATGATTGATTTCCTCTCTCAAGTGGATAAACATATGCAAATCTCTTAATGATCAAGAAGAGGATTACTTCACTCAAATGAATGTATATATGTATCTCTATAATGATGTAAAGTACATGAGGAGGAAGGGAGTGACAAGAGGAGCAATGTGAAAATGAGTAGAGACATCTCAACCGATTCTTGCTATAATAACCAAAAGGCCCACAACACCGCGCAACACATACCCATTCTCCTATCACTTAGCTATCCTCTGGGTTAAGAGAGGGATCATTTGGCTAAAGTGGAGCTAAGTAGCGTGGTTATGAAAGAAAAAGGAAAAGGCAAAAACTTGGCTTAACCTAAAGTCAGTTATATGTCCATGGTAGGCAATTTGGCTATGTAGCTAGAATCTAACAAGCGTGTTATCATCCCTGGCCCATAGAAAAGCGGACTAAGCTGGAGGAGAACAGACACAATACTTAGACTCCCTAACTAGCACTCAAAAAGCATGGGAGTCACAAGGAGTCCCAAAAAGGCTCAATCCTAACCGGCTAGTCGAAATGTGCCTCAATAGGTAGTCATCCAAGCCACAAACCCAACAAGCTCAGGTCCCCCCCCAAGCTAGACGGAAAATAACAAGACACCTCAATCCCAAGACAGGCACAGGGCTAAGTAAACATGAGTTTGCATAAGACAAATGAACAAGTACACAACAGAAGCTTGCAAGTTTGCTTACAAAGAGATTTTTCAAAAGCTTTTTGTTTTGCTTGATTGATCGACACAGCACTGCAACTACCATATATACAAAAAGCAAACAAAAAGAAAGAACAAAACTAAAGGACTAAGCTATATATACAAGCAACTTTGGATTTTGCGAGTGGGAGCAAAGATTCATACCATGCCACCGGTGAGAAGAGCAATACTCACCAAAACACTTGTACTACCAACAAGAAAAGCATGAGACTCATCGCAAGGATGAGAATGGAAGAGTGTGGGATCATCATATTGAAACTCACCGCGAGGATGAGAGTGGAAAACCTGCAAAATATTAGAGACAGACAACCAACCAACAACACAGCACTAGCATACACAAAGACCGACCATAAACAAATGACTAGAGGACGAAGGATATACCCCCCCAAGCTAGCATGAAAACCGTCCTCGGTGCTAGGGGAGGCTCACAAAGAGAACACTAGTCATCGGCAAAGAAACCCCCATCCCCAGGGTCAACCTGCTCATTATCATCCCCTTGGTCCACGTCAAGGTCCATCCCATAATCACCCTCCATAGGTGCACGAGGGGCAGGAGGAGTGAAATTATTGAAACGACGCCTTCCTACCCGAAGCCTATCAAAACCATGACTTAAAGATACCTCGTAAAAATTATCATGGCGGGGGTACCAAGAGGGTGTGACCATGCCGTCACTAACCATCCCAGAACGGTAAGCGAAGTCATACCACGGGTAGGCGGCCCTCTGGAAGTCCTGCTCGAGGTGATCGAGCCGGGCCGTATGGTGGGCTTGGGTGGTAAGAACCTGCTGTAGGTTAGACTCGATACGCCCAAGGGAAGACATAATGTCGGACTCCTCCTCCGAGTCCTCATCGTCAGGGCCTGCAGATGCGACGGCCCTCCCGCTTGGACCAGGTTGGTCACGAGAAGAGAGTCCGCGAGGACGGGGAGGAGGATGGAGGGGAGGGTCAGCCGAATATTGCGGCACATTGCCGTCAAGCAAATAGGAGTCGGCATAAGGGCGAAGGGGAGGTAGCTGGTTGGAGGGGAGGGGGATGGTGCGGTCCTTAAGGTACCGCCATCGCAGCGGGTCAACAAATATGAATCCCGATCGCACGAGGCATTGCTCGTGGAGGGTGGTGGTCTTGGCAAAACGGTCGGACAACTCGACTGCGTGTGCCGCACCAAGGTGCTTAGCGATGCGATAAATGTGCCCCCCAACACAAATTTCAGTGTTGGATTGGAGGGTGGCGGTGTGGTTAAGGTACTTCCACAGGGTCAAGGGGATACTCATTGGGGATGCAGCCTGGGGAGTAAGGAATCGGTCTAGAATATGAACATCGGGGGTCCTAACAAGGTGAGGGCTAGGGGAGGGGAACAGTGTTTCACGGGCAAACTTGAAAAACATTCTCAAAACAGGGTGTTGCACATCAGAAGTATAGATATTCTTATTCGGAAAGACAAGCCGGCCAGCGATTTTAGGCCACAGTTCGGAAACACGAGTGTTGTCCGGCTGTCGGTCCGGAATAAGCTCATGATTAAAACCAAATATATCGCAAAAGGTAGCATAATCAATAGAACGCGTGACATTCCGCAGACGGAAGGACAGATACAGTTGTCCCTCCCGCGTGCCTGGGGTTAAAGAACGGAGAAACTCAAGAGTATGAAGTTTGTGAGTAGGTTCCCACATCGTTACCCCAGTTCTCCAAGCCACAAGCTCGCAGGAGTGCCACGAAATCATCATATATACCCATACGGTGCAAAACAGAAGAATCTAAATAGCGGGTATAATTGATTTTGCGTACCTTTAAGCGTTGAAAACGCTCATACTGCTCCAATGATGCAAACACCACGTTTGGGTGATCCTCATCTAACCAAATTTCTTGGCCCGGCAACCGTTGTGGTCTCTCTTGTGGTGCCTCCTCCTCGAAGCTTTCTTCATCCCTATGCTCAACCTCCTCTCGATGCACTACCTCCTCTCTTTCCTCGGGTTGTGAAGAGGATCCTTCACCATGTTTTCGGGATCTCTTGAAAGGATTAAGCCTTAGGCTTCTTTTGGGTGCCATAAGAGGTGATGGGTGGTGGTGATTAGGGTTGTGGGAGTGGTGGTAGGGTTGTTTGGGGTTGGGGTTTGAGAGAGAAATGGACACGGTAAGGGAGAGAGAGAGAAGGATTTACGTGAACAACCGCAGGAAAATGGGGGTATTTATAGAAAAACCCCGCATTCGCCCGAATGTATGGCCACATTCGCCCGAACGCAACACATTCGCCCGAATGTGCTGCCCTATTCGCTCAGAACACAACATATCAACCCCCAGGTGCTTGAACCCACATTCGCCCGAAGGAAACCAATATTCGCCCGAATCCAGTCTTTCGCCCGAATGTCTTGGCATTCGGTGTTTCCAGAGACTTTCTGATGATTTTTTTCACTTTTCACATTCGCCCGAATACCAAGACACCTTCGACCGAATACCTTCGTTCGCCCGAATGCTCACACATTCGGCATTTCCAGAGACCAAGCTTTGCAATGCGACTTACCCATGACCACATTCGCCCGAATGGGCCTTATATTCGCCCGAATGGAGCCCTGTTTCTCTGATTTTTGACCCTTTTCAATGACAAGGGCTCCAAACAACGCCCCTTAACCAACAACTACTCTCATCCTCTTCACAATAAGAATATGCTCCCACAAAAACCAAAGATGACCGGGTTACCTCCCGTAAGTGCTTTGTTTAACGTCGTTGAGCTCGACGAAGCTGGGCCAACACCCAAAACACACAAGAACGAACAACGAACAACCACACACAAACATCAAACATCCCAAAGAGAGACTCAATTCAATAATTCATCAACATCAAACAGACGGATCTTTTCAATAGTGCATACCTCATGGAGATAGCTTTCATGGAAGATCTTGATCCTTTGTCCATTTGCAATGAAACTACCGCCACTCGGATCTTTTAGCTCAACGGTGCCATAGGGAAAAACTTGCAAGATTTCATAGGGCCCTGACCATCTCGACTTCAACTTCCCGGGAAACAACCTAGCTCTTGAGTTGAAAAGCAGCACCTTGTCCCCTACATGGAACTCTCGCTTCAAGATTCGTTGGTCATGCCAACGCTTAGTTCGCTCCTTGTAGATGTGCATGTTGTGGAACGCATCAAGTCTCAATTCCTCCAACTCCCTCAATTGTGCAGCTCTCTTCTCTTGGCATAGGGTAGGGTCGAGATTGAGAGTTTGAATAGCCCACCAAGATTTACATTCTAATTCAACCGGCAAGTGGCATGATTTCCCATATAGGAGTCGGAACGGTGTGGTGCCAATGGGAGTTTTGAAGCAAGTACGGTGTGCCCATAGAGCATCATCAAGTTTGAGCGACCAATCCTTCCTACTCGGGTTCACCACCTTCTCCAACATGCGCTTAATCTCCCTATTGGCTACCTCCACTTGCCCTTGGGTTTGTGGATGGTACGGCGCACCGACCTTATGCACGACTCCATACTTCCTCAACAACTTGTTGAACTCATTTTTCGCGAAATAGGAACCTCCGTCGCTTATAACTATCTTAGGAACACCAAACCTAGGGAAGATCACGCTCTTAAACAGCTTCATCACGACCTTGTGATCGTTTGTGGGTGTTGCGATGGCTTCAACCCACTTGGACACGTAATCAACCCCCACTAAGATGTATTGATTCCCATAAGAGGACACGAAAGGACCCATGAAGTCGACACCCCAACAATCGAATATCTCGCACTCAAGGATGTAGTTTTGAGGCATCTCATTCCTCATGGAAATATTACCAACCTTTTGGCACCTCTCACAGCTTTTAACAAACTCTTCCACATCTTTATGTAGTGTGGGCCAATAGAAGCCCGACGTGTGGACCCTTGCGGCGGTATTGGTGATTCCGTGATGTCCCCCACAAGTGTAAGAATGGCAATGGGCGAGGATCATGGGGACTTCTTCCTCAGTTATGCAACGGCGGACCACACCATCTGCGCAGAGATGGAAAAGATACGGATCATCCCAGAAGAAGTTACCAACTTTCCCAAAAAATGCCTTCTTCATCGCTCTAGACTCAAACTCGGGTAGCACCCCACAAGCCAAGAAGTTGGCAATGTCGGCAAACCATGGGGCTGTCCCAACGACCAAAGCCATCATCAATGTATCCTCAATCGACTCGTCTCGTATGGGCGAGGAGTCGTGGGGGCAAGTCGGTATGCGGGATAAGTGATCCGCAACGACATTTTCCGTTCCCTTTCTATCTTGCATCTGAAAGTCGAATTCTTGGAGTAAGAGCACCCAACGAAGCAACCTCGGCTTGGCATCTTTCTTTGCCATCAAAAACTTCAACGCCGAGTGGTCCGTGTATACAACAACCTTAGAACAAATGAGATATTGGCGCAGTTTCTCAAAAGCATAAACTACCGCCAACATCTCCTTCTCAGTAGTGGTGTAGTTTCTTTGCGCTTGATCTAGGGTTTTGCTAATGTAGCATATGACGTGATGCTTTCCTTCTTTCTTTTGTCCAAGCACAGCACCTACAGAGACATCACTTGCATCGCACATTAGTTCAAAGGGCAAGCTCCAATCAGGAGCTTGCACGATAGGGGCGGAGATCAAAGCATGCTTCAATTGATTGAAGGCATCGAGGCAACGTTCATCAAAGAGAAATTCAACCTCTTTTTGGAGCAATTCATTCAATGGTTTGGCAATGGTTGAAAATCCTTTGATGAGCCGTCTATAGAATCCCGCATGCCCAAGAAAAGACCTAACCCCGGTGACCGTGGTAGGTACGGGGAGGTTCCTAATAACATCGATCTTAGTGGGATCTACCTCAATGCCACGAGAGGACACTTTATGGCCAAGGACAATCCCTTCTTGCACCATAAAGTGACACTTCTCCCAATTCAAGACGAGGTTCGTCTCTTGGCACCTTCTTAAAACTTTTTCAAGGTGGACCAAACAAGTGTCAAAAGACGAACCTCCCACAGAAAAATCATCCATGAAAACTTCCATGAAATCCTCTAACATATCAGAAAAGATAGAAGACATGCACCTTTGGAAAGTGGAGGGTGCATTGCACAATCCAAAGGGCATCCTTCTATAAGCAAAGGTCCCAAAAGGACAAGTAAATGTTGTTTTTTGTTGGTCATCCGGGTGAATGGGAACTTGAAAGAACCCCGAATAGCCATCCAAAAAACAAAAGTACTTGTGCCTTGCTAACCTCTCAAGCATCTCATCAATGAATGGCAAGGGGAAATGATCTTTCCTCGTGGCTTTATTCAGCCTACGGTAATCAATGCAAACACGCCACCCCGTGGTGGTCCTAGTGGAGATCATCTCACCCTTGTCATTCTCGATGATGGTCATTCCTCCTTTCTTGGGAACAACATGAACAGGGCTAACCCATCTACTATCAGAAATCGAGTAGATGATGCCGGCCTTGAGGAGTTTTAGAATTTCTTCTTTAACCACCTCCTTCATGTTAGGGTTCAACCTCCTTTGAGGTTCAATCGAGGAGAAATGCTCATCATCCAACTGGATCCTATGCATGAAGGGTCTAGGGCTAATCCCTTTGATATCGTCAAGTGAGTACCCAATGACACTCCTATATTTGTTAAGTAAAGCAAGCAATTTTTTCAAAGAAGTGTCATCAAGCCCCGCACTCACGATGACAGGCTTGTTCCCATCAACATCAAGAAAAGCATATTTAAGACTAGGGGGTAGGGGTTTCAAACTTACCTTGGGGGGAGGCATGGAACTCTCCCCCTCATCATCGTTTCCCTCCTTAGCCATACAAATTTGCTCGAATTTATTTTGGTCGCTTGTCCATCCTTCGATCTCTCCCTCAAAATACTCTTCCCGCATATACCCTTCGCATTCTCCCTCATCATACAATGAAAATTCTTCCTCACTAGGACAGTGCATACCACATTCCCTTCGAAATTCCTCATAGTCCTCATCTATACAATCAATCCGGTTGATTTGCTCTACCATGGGCTTCCTCATGAATGGGGAGATCTTGAAAACCAACTTCCTTTGAGCCACCTCCACAGTTATGGTATCATCATGGCAATTTATCACGGCTCTAAGAGTTTTCAAGACGGCTCTCCCTAGGATGAGAGGAGTGTATCGGTCCTCTTCCATGTCCATGACTACGAAATCGCAAGGAACCACAAGATCACCCACTTGAATGGGAACATCATCAAGCTCTCCACATGGCAACTTAATGCTTCTATCCGCCAATTGAATGGTTTTCCTTGAAGGTCTTAGGCTAAAGGGTAGCCTCTTGGCGATAGATAGCGGCATCAAGCTAATAGAAGCACCTAGATCGGCTAGCGCTCCCTTAGGCTCCAAATTTCCCAATTTTACCGGTAGATTGTAAGGACCGGGATCTCTCTCTTTCGCGGGCATACTCCCTTGTAGAATAGAGCTCACTTGATGGGGAAGGCTTATCAACTCTTCTTCTAGCTTCTTCTTGTTTGAGAGCAAATCTTTCAAAAACTTGGCATACTTGGGCATTTGTGCCATAGCATCTAAGAATGGAATCTTCATCTCCATCTTTTGCAAGTGCTCTAGGAACTTCTTGAATTTCTCATCAAGTTGCTTCTCCACTCTCCTATAGGGGAAGGGTAGTGGAGGAGCATACAACCGCTCAAGCCTCTTTCTTTCCTCGACTCTAGCCTTTCTTTCCGCTCCAAAATCTCTCACTCTCTCGCTTTCATCTTTCTCTTCCTCAACACCATGCTCCTCAAGCTCTTCCCTTAAGTCATCTCCTCTCAACTCCTCTTCATGTTCTCCCTCATTTTCATTTGTTTCTTCCCTATCTTCTACCATAACCGACGGCCCTTCATATTGAGTTCCCGATCTTAGGAGGATGGCCTTGGCGGTGTGATGGTTCGGGTTGGGGTTTTGAGGTGGAGGTTGAGGTTGAGGTTGTGTAGTAGGGTTAGGTTGAGGGTGAGGTGGAAATAGCAACGGTGGAGTAGATGTTGCCATTTGGGCAAGTTGGGACTCAAACAACTTTTGTTGTGTTTGAAGTTGTTGCATTTGTTGCACGAGTGATTGGTTGATTTGAACAAGGGTGCTCATCTGAGACGCTAAGAAATCATTGCTTGTTGCTTGCCCTTGTTGTGGTTGGAGGTTTCCGGATGAAGGTTGTGTAGAGGGGAAAGGAGGATTTGTGTTGCTTCTAGTACCTTGATGAAATCCCGGGGGCCTAATTGAACTCGGTCTAGGTCCGCTCCCACTTGATTGATTCCCATGGAAGCTCTGGGGGTTGTACCCACTTTGGTTGCCTCTGTTGTATCCCGGACTGAAGTTTCCTTGATTAACATTGGGATTGAAGGGAGGTCTAGAAGATGGGTTGTTGAAGAAATTCTGTTGACCGTACCCCTGACCTTGGTTGTTGTATCCCACAGCTGCTACATTCTCTGGATTGTACCCATACCCATCATAGTTCATCACCGGAGCATCTTGATTGAAGGACCCATGCCCCACTGCTGCTACATGTTCGAAGAGTGTGCCTCCACAATATGAGGTATCATGATTGGTTCCCCCGCATATGGCACAAGCAAAATGTTTTTCACGGGCGGACGAGGCATTAGAGCCACTAGCGGCGAGGTTTAGCTTGGATAGCTTCTTGTCTAAGACCGCTTCAATCTTAGCACTGATGGTGTCTAAGTTGCTAGTATCAATCATCCCTCTAGGCAACCCTCGATTTCTATTTCCACCCCAACAATTAGTCTTGGCCACTTCTTCAATTTTGGCCTTTACTTGGTTGCAAGGAATCTTAGAGAGTTGACCGCCCACTGCTGCATCTAGAAGTGCCTTGGTAGAATCGTTTAAACCATCATAGAAGAATGTATTGAGATGGTTCTCCCCATACTCGTGGTGGGGGCAAGCCCTTATCATCCTCTTAAACCTACTCCATGCAGCTGTTAGGTTTTCCTCATCATCTTGCGTGAAGGCGGCTATTTTCTTTCGCCAATCTTGGGTTCTCACAGTAGGGTAGAATCTCTCCAAGAAGCAGTTTTCAGTTGGCTCCAAGTAGTGATGGAATTTGGCTCAAGGCAATCATACCAGTCTTTGGCGTCCCCTGCCAAACTTACTCGGAAAAGATGAAGCTTTACGTAGTCCGGATTGTTGGGGCATTGTGGACCTAATCCGCAAGTCTCAGAGAATGCATCAAGGTGTTGAAGGGGGCACTCATTCTTTAACCCACTGAACGGTTTCTCTTTCACCATCCTTAGATACTGAGGGCATATTTGGAATGGGCCAGCGGCTACAGGAAGTACCACCCCTCTAGGGAACTCTTGGGACCCAGGCGTCCCGAATTGGCCGAACAATTGAGGTTCGTCGGCCATTTCAGCAGCAAAAGGATCGGGAGGAGGTTGCGGGGTAGGCCTTCTTATGCGTTGGACCTCAGGATTGAACGGTACTAACGGTTGATTGGACCTGCGTGTGCTATATCGCATGCAAACAACACTACCAACCACACGTGAGTACTGACAAGCAAAGAATATGTGACAAAACAAAATAAACTATATCAAGATTTACACTAGCTTAACTATAACGCCTTGTCCCCGGCAACGGCGCCATTTTGATAACCGTTTTTAAGGTCGCACAATAAAAACCGGTTAAGCAAACTATATTTATACTACCCTAACTCTACACAGGTATAGCAGAGGTAAGGGGTCGAACCACAGGGACAAAACAAGTTAAGCAGATGGTCTCAATATAGGAAAAAGGGTGTGTTAAGATGATCGAGACTAATTAAAACTAAGATTAGAAGCAAGGCTACAATAAATATGAATCAAGGGAAAAAGGGCGAGAGTGATTGGTTCCACCCTAGAGAAGTACCACGATCATTCATGTATTTGGGGTCGACTAATAACCTTCAATCATCAACTGATTCAACAATGAGAGGAAGTTGACGGCTCTAAGACCGAACGAACGACCTATAATTGCCCTATGTCTCCTTGGGAGTGGCAGGACAAGATTCAATGTGAATCATTATGATGATTGAATATGTTTAAGCCAAACCCTAACTCACGAACAAGAGTTCGACTCCAGGGTTTCACCAATCAAACTCTAAGAGACTACTCACACATCATAAAGGAGAAACTAAACATAATAACCCACATGAACAAAAGATTAAACATGGAAAGTCTCTATGTAAATAAAAGCAATAATAATAGGCAACAACAAGAAAACAGAAGAAACAAGGACTTGAAGGAACTAAATCTATTCTAGATATTCAAACAATCCAAATATCCAACACCCAAAAAGAGCAATGATTCATCAATAGCATTTAAGAATAACTACCAACAATATTAAATGATTATAGTAATAAATGAAAGAAAGATATTCATACCATAAATAGAACCTCAAGAAGGAGTAGACAAAAGCATCAGCAAGAGTAGTTTAAGAGTTACATCCAAATCCCGAAGGCTAGATTGATTAAGGAGATAATACTAAGCTAGAGAAATGAAAACTAGGGTTTTTTAAATCTAGAGAGAGTAAATGCTAAGAGTAAACTAGGAGTGTTTTAGGGCTAAAAACTAGAATGTCCTAAAGCTATAGCAATGTGGGTATATATACCCCCAAAATAAGAGTGCAAAAGAAATTACAAAAGAGCCCTCGAAGGCCAAAATGCCAAAATAAAACAGCTGCGCTGAACAGTCGCATTCGCCCGAACGCCAGAGACCATTCGCCCGAATACTGCTCTTTCGCCCGAATGTTGCTCCATTCGGCATTTCCAGTGAGTTTTGAGCAGTATTGCTTTGAAGATCCATTCGCCCGAATTCCTGGGACATTCGCCCGAATTCCGCAGTTCGCCCGAAGGATGTGGCATTCGGCATTTCCAGTAAGTTATGAGCAGTGTTTCTTAGAAGGTACATTCGACCGAATGTGTGTGTCCTTCGCCCGAATCCATGCCTTCGCTCGAATATTTTGCATTCGGCATTTCCAGAGAGTTTTGCCGGATATGTTGTAGAGTGCTGGACTCCCATTCGCCCGAATGGGAGACTTCATTCGACCGAATGTGATGGAATTTCACTTTCCAGCACTTTGATTCCCTCTTCGAACTCACGAGCCATGCCGGGGCCTTGGGACAGCCTCCATTGGTGGCTATGAAACACCGGGAGTGATATTTAAGTCTCGGATGTACGCCAAATGCCTTTGAAATCTCCAAAAATCACCTAAACAATCTCAAAACACTTGAACACAAGATCAAGGAGAAATCATGCGTGAAATATATCAAGTTGACGCAAAATGGCGAGACTTAGAGCTAAAAGTAGGGTGGTAAATGTGCTCTAAAACGAGCACATCAATGCCATTCCGGATTTCCTTATAACAGACTCCACTTGTCCATTTGTTTACGGCCTAAATTCTGAGCTGAATTGGATTTGAATATTTAATTTGTCTCAGTACTCAACTGTGTTTTTACTGATGAATTATCTTCCATTGTCACTGATGATGACACGAGGTATGTCGTACCTAGTTATGATGTTTCGCCAAATGAACTGACAAATTTGCTTGTCTGTGATGGTGCTTAAGGCTTCTGCGTCCATGTACTTGGAGAAATAGTCGATGGCCAGAATGATGAAATTCTTTTGCGCTTTAGCAGGTAGGAAGGGACCAAGGAGATCCATCCCCCACTTACCAAAAGGCAACACTGCTTGAATGGTTGAGAGATAGTTAGAGAGCTTCCTATCTACCTTCGAGAAGTATTAGCATTTGTTGCAGCGTTTACTTCTCTTAGGGAAGGCCAGTAATACCCGCTTCTAAGAACCTTACCATTGATAGTTCATACTCCTTGATGGATTCCGCAGCCACCCTCATGTATTTCCCGGATGATGTAATTTCCTTCCTAGGGGGTTACACATTTCAGCAGAGGGTGAGTGTAGGATTTCTTGTACAACGTTCCCTCATGAAGCTCAAACCATTTTACTTTCTTCTGGAGCATCTTGGCTTGGCTTTCATCTTGCGGCAAGGTATTGTTTTGCAAGTATTGAATGTACGACTCCATCCATGTTTTTAATTTGTCTACGGTATAAACCATGAAATTGATGCTGGGGTTTGGAAAAGCTTCCATACAATATCTTGGCCGCGGATGTTTCAGCCAAATTGGCGAGTCTTGCTAAAGAATTAGCTTGTGCATTTTCATATCTTGGGATGTGAGCCAATGTGAACTTATCGAATTTTTTTGATAAATTCCTTGACTTGCTGTAGATACATTTTCATGCTTTCATACTTTGCTTCAAATTCCCTATTGACTTGCCCCACTATCAATTCAGAGTCAGAGAATGTAGATAACACTTTAGCCTCCGCTTCAGAGGATATCTTGTGCCTCAAGAGAAGTGCCTCATATTCTGCTTCATTATTTGATACCGCAAACTCAAATATAACTGCCCTTTCCATGCGAACTCCGGTGGATTATATGATGAGAAGGTCTGCTCCACTAGTGGATTTGGTGGAGGAACCATCCACGTATAATTTCCAATCTTGATTGGATTCAGGAGGGATTGGGATGGTACTTTCCGCGAAGAAAACAGCCAAAGCTTGGGCTTGTATTGCAGTTTGCGGCTCATACTCAATTCCAAAATCCGCCAATTTGTTGGCCTAATCAGACACGCAGCTTGAATGATCTTCCCTTGTAGGATCTTTTTCAAAGGTTGGTTGGACCTTACTGCAATCTAAAGTAATTGGAAGTATGGTTTCAGCTTCCTACTAGCCATCATAACTACAAACAAGACTTTCTCCACTTTTGTGTAATTTCTCTTTGAGCCGCAGAAGGCGTGACTGACGTAATAGATGGGGAGTTGTTTCTTTTCCCTTTTAGCAATTAGCACTCTTGAAAAAGAGTATTCGGAGACAGAAACATACAGCACCAAGGTATCTCCGCTAATAGGTGATACTAATTTGGGAAGGGAGGCCAAAAATCCCTTTCATTCGTTGATGGATTCCTCGGCTTCCTCCGTCCACTCAAATTTTGCTTGCTTGAGGATTTTGAAGAAGGGATATCACTTGTTTGTTGACTGACATGAATTTCCCCAATGCAGCCACACAGCCGGTGAGTCTATAAACTCCCTTCATAGAGGTGGGTGACTTCATGTCTGTTATTGCTCGGATCTTATCTGGATTAGCTTTTATGCCCCTTTCATCTACTACAAACCGAGACATTTTCCTCAAGTGACCCCAAATACACACTTATCAGGATTAAGTCGCATTTGGTGTTTACAAAGGGTTAAGAATATTTCTCTCAAATCCGAGGCATGTTCAGAGGCACTAGTGGAAAAAAGCTTATTGGCTGCGGTTTTTTTAGGGGTTTTGACTGCGGTTTTGTCTCGCAGCCCTTGGAGTAGCAGCAAATAAGATAAAGTTATTGGATGCGGACATAATGTCCGCAGCCAATACCCCATTTTCAAGAAAATTTTTTTTTTTAATTTCGTTTTATACTTGGGAAGCAAGAACAAGAGAAACATGAAATAATCTAGATCTGAAATTAAGAACATCATGCAATAACATCAAACAAAAACGAAATTTCAAGATTTGAAATTTCAAACAAGGGAAAATTAAGAACATCATGCAAGAACATCAAACAAAAACAAAAACAATTTTCGTATACATATTAAATCTAGATCGAAGTCTTTACAAACAAAAACAAAAACGAAAATAAATCTAACAACAAATTACAAAAAAAGTCTCTACATTACAAAGTCTCTACAGCCCAGAAAAAATGAAAATAAATCTAACAACAAAAACGAAAATAAATCTAACAACAAATAAATCTAACAATTTTCGTATACATATTAAATCTAGATCAAAGTCTCTACAACCCAGAAAAAACGAAAAAAAACGAAAAAAAGTTACAAAAAACGAAAAAAATTACAAAAAAAACAAAAAAACGAAGAGATCAGTTATGGAAGAAGGGAGGATCTGGTTGATAAAGAATGAAGAGTACTTTGATTTTTTTTTTTTCCGGCCTTTGGAAAGGTTGAGTTGAAGAGTAGAATTAATCCAAGAAAGAATTTCTGATCTACCGACGAAGTGAAGAATCCACTCCTATTTTCGTCGCCATTTTTAAGATCTCTGATCTACCAACGAAGTGAAGAATCCACCATTTTTTTTCCGGCCATTTTTGTAACGGCGTTGTCTGGAATATGTAACAGTCGAAGAGGATTTTTTTTAATGATGATGAAGAATGAAGAGAGAAATTAAAGGGAGAATGAAGGAGCTGCGGCGTGTGTATGGGAAATGAAGAGAGAGAAGCTAGGGTTTTTTTAAATGCTGAATGAAGAGAGAGAAGCTAGGGTTTTTTTAAATGCGCGCGTATGGGCTTTTTTGTTACTTATTGGCTGCGGACCTTAATAAAACAACAGCCATTACTTAAATTTCACGTATTGGCTGCGGACATATAAGCAAACCGCAGCCATTGATGAATTTTTTTTAAAGTTTCATGAATTAGCTGCGTATACACTAAAACCGCAGCCAATTAGCAGCAGGCAATAGCTTTTTTCCACTAGTGAGGCCGCTTGCTTTTTACGATCATGTCGTCCACATAGACCTCAAAATTTTGGCTATCTGAGGCTGGAAGACCTTGTTGACCATCCGTTGATATGTGGCCCTAACATTTTTCAACCCAAATGGCAGGACTTTGTAGCAGTATACTCCGGCATTAGTGATGAAGGCCATGTGAGGCTGATCCTCTAGAGCTAAAGGGATTTTGTGATAACCCGCATTAGCGTCCGTAAAGCTCAGTAAGGCATTGTCTGCCGTGGAATCCACCAATCGATCTTTTTTGGGAAGAGAATAATCATCTTTGGGGCATGCTTTGTTAAGATCGGTGAAGTCGACACACATCCTCCATTTCCCATTTGGCTTCTTTACAAGAACGACATTAGAGAGCCAGTCAGAGTACTTACATTCTCGAATGAATCCAGCCTTTAGCAATTTATCAACCTCTTCTTTTGTGGCTTCGATCCTCTATTTCACTTAATGGCGCATCTTTTCTTTCACCGGCTTGTAGCCGGTTTTTATGTCAAGTTTGTGGCACATGACATTTGGGGGTATGCCGGGAATTTCTTTGACAGAGTAAGCAAAGATATCACGGAATTCGGCTATGGTAACCAAGACATCTTGTCTCACTTCTTCTGGAAGGTTCTTGCCTATCTCAACCATCTTCCCTTCAAACACTTCCACTTCCTCATATTGTTCGGCAGGTTGGGGTTTTGCTGAAGTGTTGGGGGTATTCGTATACACACTCATGACGGCAGGAGGTTCCTCTCTTTTCCTCATAGAGGGAACTTCAAGAGATCTTTCCTACTTTAGAGTGTTGATGAGGCATTGACAAGTTGTCACCTGATCTCCTTTAAGTATACCCACCTTGCCATCATCTTGTTCAAATTGCAGCAATAGTTGATGGGGGAGGATCGCCGCTTTGAGTTTGTTGATGAGTGGGAGCCCTATGATTGCATTGTAGGGGAACTTTAAATCTACCACTGTAAAACGGATGGGTATTATTCTGCATGCGTCTCTTTACCCAATTCGTACAGGGAGGTTAATATTGCCAAGGGGTGTGACTTGGTTCCCTCCAAATCCGATCAACGGCTTGTCCAGTTGTTGGAGGTGCTTCTCTTGAAACTTCATTTGTCGGAGGCATTCCATTGTAACTAGATCGGCAGTGCTCCCTGTATCCAATAATACTCATTTTACCTTCATGTGTCCAATCTTGATCGGTACCACCAATGGATCAATATGAGGCTACTGTAGTGGCTGGGAAATAGTGGCGTCTAACTTCATGATGGGCCCAAAGGATGTAGTCTTTTGTTGTCCTTTAAGTAAGGTGTGAACACTATCCCTAGCAGCACGGATAGTGGGATAATCTTCGGAAATACCTCCACCGATAAGGTTGATAGTTCCCTGAGTTTCGGAACTTTCCCTGTTAGTCTCCTCCCTCCTAGGGGATCTTCGCCTCAGATTACAGTTTCTCCTTTCCGCGTAGTTTGAGTTCGCGACATTGGGTTAATGTATGACCATGCTCCTTGTGGTAATCACACCATAGGTTGAAATTGCGACGATCATCAGGGGTAATATTGGGAGGAAGAGCCGGTAACTCGTCCCGGACAGTAAAGAAGATATCCTTTCTATATATGTGCATAACGGATTGTTACCTCTATCCAGCACATTACGAGTCCTCGGACCTTCTTTCGCGGCGTAGACATGTCGCGATCGTGGAGGTCCCATATCAGAAGGGGGATCAGGACGTCGTGGCAAGTAGTTTCTTTCCCTTCTAGATGAATAATCCTCCCTGTTTCTTGAGGATTGGTGCGGGGGCATCAGCTCCTTCTTCTCTGATTTTCGTTTCTTGGGGTCATGCGCCTGACATATCTTAGAGGTCGTAACATAACTTTGACATTGCGTCATGGCCGTAACATAACCCGACACCGATTAACACTCGACCCGAACTTCAACCGACACCAAACCGATCCTAACGTGATAGCTCGAATAACTGACTTCAACAAAACCGTGACTAACCGGCCCGATCCGAGTGTGACCCATCATAACAAACAGCCGAAATATAATCGATCCGAAATACAACCGAACCAAATGATACCCATCTGAAACCGACCCGATCACCCGAATGAACACCTCTAGCTCTGATGGATGTATAAGGAAGCGGACCCAATGAACAATGATTTGTTGCTTTTTTTCTTTGTTCCTGCTTCAACATTGTTAACGGCATCCAACCACATTTGATTGGGGTCTCGTGTTGGATGCTCCTCAAGTAAGGCACAATATTCAGCCTAAAACAAAAAATCCATCAGAAATTGAAAAGTAATTAATTGAAAAAAAAAGTAAAATAAATATTACATATGAGTAAAAAAAGATTACATGAACTCTTTCTGATTTTGTGTTGGACGACTAGGAACTTCCGGATTCAGCATCCAAAACCCCATGAGTTTTTGTAAGGGTGTGGGTTTATGACCCATGGATTTTTCCTAAAATAAAAGAAATAGATAAAGATTTGTTTTCTTTGATATTAAGTAAGGTATTCAGGATAAATATACAAAAGTATTCTCTAGGATATATTAACAAATAATATTAAGGAAAAATTACCCAGAATAATACGACCTTTCACTGATTTGCCAAGAATAATACGAACTTTCAATTAACCACCAATAATACGAACTTTGACATGCATTTTCCACTGGCATATATGACCTGTTTATAACCAGTAGTACAGTTCTTTTTTTGACCGTTGCTCAGCAGGTTTCATCTCGTATTATTGGTGGTTAATTGAAAGTTCGTACTACTGGTTGAAACCTGATGAGCAACGGTCAAAAAAAAACCTGTACTACCGGTTATAAACAGGTCATGTATGCCAGCGGAAAATGCATGTCAAAGTTCGTATTATTGGTGGTTAATTGAAAGTTTGTATTATTCTTGAAAATCAGTGAAAGGTCGTATTATTCTGGGTAATTTTTTCTAATATTAATTTAATTTATGGATAAGAAACTAATAAAAATAATTGAATTGATTTATTTTAATGCACAAAAAAAATAAACTAGTATTTAAAAATTAATTAAAGTTTGTTTATTAACCTATAAGCCACAAGGTATAAGTTAATAGTGTTAAGAATTTGACAAAAATATAATAAATGAATAGTGATTCTTGTTATGTATCTTTTCTGATACTCTTTCTCTGTTTTCTAATCAATTTTGTTTTTATTTTTCTAACATAATATATTAATATTTACTGATAAATAATAACTAATTCAAAATAATGTTACACAAATTACTAAATATTTACCAAATTCCACATGGTTTTTGCATGCGGAACAGAGCCTCCGATATGAGTAGCTTCGGCTTTGTCACCTCCTCCATGTCTGTTTGATGAGTTCCTTGCGGAAACAGACTTGTTTTCAGGGCGTTTCCAATCGCTTTTCCATCTACCCAAGTATCACTGTCAACGAAGTCTGGCTTAAAATTTGGCTCTTTCTTCAACCTATTGCGCATCTTAAATTACATATCAGAATAGCGCTTCTTAGCTCTTATTTCCCACTGCTTTCTAACTTTATGATCAATGCGACAATCCCATTTATATTCTTTCTAAACACATAAATATTTCATTAGATAATTCTTTTATCATAAATTATTTAAAAATATATGAAAATACCCAATTATGGTGATATTTAACCTTAAATTTTGGTAGCTTGAGTGACTCGTTTCCAACAACTGCCTTCTAGGTCTTGTCTGTGCTTAAAGGCAGGTGATATCTTTTTAGAGACGTTGCTTCCTTCCACCGGATTGAAACTTATAATAATAAAAAAATAATCTATAATCAAATTTAAATACATAAAAAAAATATTGATTCTAATTAATAAGATTATGAAGATATTTACTTGTTTATGCTAGTTATTCATGGCAGATCCTCACAATTCATTCCTATCAGCTCCATCAACATTGCTCATAGAAATAGGCAGAGTATTTACCATAGATGGAGTATTGATTGTAGTCGGAGTACTTTCTCTATTCTTATTTCGTTTGGTTCCTTAAAACAACAATTCTTACATTTTGTACAAGGACATCAAATCTCAGAACTCATGCTATTTCGACGAGCAAAATCTAAAAACTCTTCCAACCCTCTCATAAATCTTAAACTAAACTTTCCATTTTTTCGTCGATTGTACATCCAACTTCTTTCTTCCCTAACATTCATTTTTAACACCTATATATAGTATTATGATTATTAAATACATTATAATAATAATATTGTTCTAATAAGAATTATTAAAGTAAACTAATGACAATAAAAAAAACAATATAATATATAAAATAATAAAAATATATATATAAACTCATGTAAATAACAATAGAAGCAAAATATATACTAAATAATAATATTAAAGCAAATTAATGACAATTAAAATTTAAAGCAAATAAATATGTACAAAATAATAATATTAAAACAAATAAATAAAACAATTCAACTAAATAACTAACCTTTCGTAATATTTTCAATACTTGCTATCTTAATGCATTCAATCTTTCACAAATACAAAATGCCGTAACAATGAGTCATTTATAAATACAAATCATGGCGACAACATGGCGACCATAACATTCTTGCCAAATTCAAATTCAAATTTCAAAAAAACGGATACAAGTGGCGACGAACTAGCTACCAATTGTCCTATCGCCGGTTTTAAAAAAAACAATAACATAATAAAAAAACGGACAAACATGGCAACTACTCAGCTTCCAAAAATTCTGTCGTTACATTTTATAAAAAAAAAAAACAAAAAAACTTACAATAACAAAAAAAAACTCTTTAAAATAACAAAAAAATATTTAAAAAAAAAACGGTCATATTAGCGACCATCCCGCTTCCATTCTTGTCGTCGCCATGTTTCAAATTGAAAAATTTTGACCGTTGACATTGTTGGCGTCAATATTGTCCGTCGCTGGGTCGTCGCCGTCCTCTTTAGTTCAATTGGCGGGGACTTTCTCGTAGCCTACTCGACGCCAATAGCGATAATCTCAATGTCGTCGCTCGTGTCCGACGCTATTTCATAACTTATTTGTAGTGCTAATTTCCGAAAAAAATAGGTATATTGTCATACAATACTATAAAAGTGTAGGAAATTTCTTGTGTTATCTCCCAGGAAGGCATGACAAATACAATTTCTTGTGTTATCTCCCAGGAAGGCATGACAAATTTTGACCCAAAGTGTTATAGTTTTGACACCCAAAACTGTTTTTCTTGTAGTGCCGACGACCCGTCGACCCGCCTCATAAATGGCGGGTCAAAAAATAAAAAAAATTGAAACTTGCGGGTCGGGTCATTGGCCGGCATTTATATGATCCGGGTACCCGCTAATTACCCGTTAGCTTTTTTTAATATATATACTCATTTTTTTATTAGAATTTCCTTCTCACATTGTATGGTTTTCTAATTTTTTTTTTCACTACTCACATTCTCACTCATCCTCAAATTAAAAGCTATAGAATGTTTTGGAAGTACAACAACATTTAGGCGCATGAAATTCGCCTGTGCAAGCTACCATGCGAACTGCCTGATTAGGCGAAAGAAATTTAGGTTTCGAGAGCGTAGAGGATGAGTGAAAATTAGAATAATAGTCATAAAATCTAAAATTCAAGATTTGATCAATACGAATTAGAAAAAATTCTGCCTAAATATAGAATATTTACCCGAAATTCGATCTTAAAAATTATAATTAAATCTAAAAAATAATCAAAAATATTAACCAGGTACCCGGTGTCCCGACCCGTTTTATCCGGGTACCCGGAATAAATGGGCCGGGACACGGGCCGCAAAAAGAGGTACCCGGCTAACCGGGTACCCGTTTAGCCGGGTACCCGGTAATGAACACCCCTAGATGGTAGTTGATTATATGAAAATATTTACCTAATTTAGAATTTTGTTATTTTAAAAATTAGAGCTAAATAAGGTATACTATGGAATATAATTTATTATAGAATTCTATATAACTAATCTAAAATTTGATATATTTTTGATTCAATGAAAAAGTGATATAATCGATAAATAATTAAAAACAAATCAATATTTAATTAATTTTTGGTTTACAAAAGTCATGTATATGATACAATTAATCATAATAATATATTCTTGCATTATTCTTTCAAGTTATATATATATATATATATATATATATATATATATATATATATATATATATATATATATATATATATATATATATATATATATATATATATATATATATATATATATATATATATATATATATATATATATATATATATATATATATATATATATATATATATATGTTGGCCCATTTGGTTTTGATGATAACATAAACATTTATAAACAAACATATTATGTTTTTGAGATTGTTTTGATAGGTCAAATATCCGATCTTTATAAGGGTCGTTGATGGACCATTAAACGTTGAAAAGAGATTACTAAGTAACTGTTCCAAGATCAAGTCAGAGTTCGAAGATTGGTCAATCGGAGACAGTGCAGTGTTCCCAGATCAGCGGTCAGAGAAAAAGTCAGCGAAAATAATTAAGAAAATAATTTTGACTTTTTATTTTTCTTTTTTAGATTTGCTGTACGGGTGATATAAATTAAGTTGCACAAGGTAGTTTTCTTTAAATTAATTTAAATCTAGATCTTGAATTAAAAATAACTAACTTTTTAATTTAAATCTTAAAATTAGTTTTCTTGAAATTGTCTTAGCTATTTTTAGCTAGAAGACAAGAAAACTTGGAGTAACCACCAAGCTTTCCTCACCACTCTCTCACGTAACTAGCCCACAACTCCCACAATCTTTGATCATGGGATTATGGGTATATTAGATCTAAAAATCTATTTAAATGTTTTTTTACAACCGGCACAAACTTGGTGATCAACGGGAGAGAAATATTCATGTAAAATCATTAGAGTTCTCCCATGGAGATCAAGGGAGAAAAATCACTCATATCATTCGAGTGCTCCCATGGAGATCAATTGAGAGAAAATGTTTTTCCGAAAATATTTGTGCCCAAAATATTTCGCGAGTTTTTCTAAATTCAAGAAGAGGAAATCTTGATTCGTTTTAATTGCTAATTAATTTCAAGATTTAATCCTTGTGCAATTCTTGTTTGTTCATCCAATTTAGAGAATTTATCTTGTACGGGTTTTTGAGAGAATTTGTAATTAGACTTGGGTAAGTCTAAGGGGAAAGTGAGAAAGAGAAAAGAGAAAGAGAAGGAGAATAGAGAAAGGGAACAAGAAAGAAACCGAGAGAGAAGAAGAGAAGGAGAAGGAGAAGAAGTATTTTATGTAATAGAGAATTGAATTACATAAAATAATAGAGAATAGAAATCCCTAGTGGGTCGTGGTTCTTATTCCCACGTTAAATTCTTTGTGTTTCTTTAAGTTTTCTTTTGTTTTGTTTTGAGTATTTTCTTTATTCATAATTCCGCAAGAAAAGGGCGAAAATACTCCAAGGGGAACAAGTAACAATTCACCCCCCCTCTTGTTACACTTCATCGTCTCTATACGTTTCTACAATTGGTATCAGAGCCCTGTTCCTCATTAAATCAGGAAACCCTGAGAGCCGTATCTTGGTGCTTTAGAGATGATGAAAATGAACGAGCGTATGGAAGAAGGGTACTCTACTCAGAGACCACCAATGTTTGATGGCAAATTCTATACCTATTGGAAAAACAGGATGGAGATCTTCATCAAAGCCGAAAACTATCAAGTTTGGAGAGTCATCGAAGTTGGAGATTTTGAGGTAACTACTACCAACTCCAATAACGAGATTGTTCCAAAACCTATCACAGAATATGAAAAAGAAGATTTTCAAAAGATGGAAATGAACGCTCTTGCTATTAAATTACTTCATTGTGGGCTTGGTCCTAATGAACACAATCGCATTATGGGTTGCAAATCAGCAAAACAAATTTGGGATCTGCTGGAAGTTACCCATGAAGGTACAAGCGAAGTCAAGCGTTCAGAGATTGACTTACTCATGTCCAAATATGAAAGATTTGTTATGGAACCTAAAGAAAGCATTCAAGAAATGTTTACTAGGTTTACGAACATCACAAATGAGTTAGTCTCTCTTGGAAGGCTTATTCCATCCGACGAACAAGTGCGAAAGATCCTAAGAAGCCTACCTCAAGATGATTGCTGGAGAGCAAAGGTCACAGCCATTCAAGAATCTAAAGATTTTACAAAGTTTAATCTGGAAGAGTTGGCTGGCTCCCTGATGACTCATGAATTACATCTGGGAACAGCTGACAGTTCCAGGTACAAAGGTCTAGCTCTGACAGCAGACGATCAAGAAAATTGATGAGGAAGAGGCTGCCATGCTGGTACGTAGATTCAAGAAGTTCTTCAGGAACAACAAGTATAAAAATCAAAGAAACTACAAAGAAAGAGGAACTTCAAAATCCAAAACATATGAATGCCACAAATGTGGAAGTACCGAGCACTTCATAAAGGAATGCCCACTATGGAAGGACGAGAAAGCAAAAGGGAAAGCAAGAGAAACAGGAAGACAACCAACGAAAGGAAATTTCAACAAAACCGATTTCCGCAAAGCCATGATAGCTGCATGGGGAGAGTCAGAAAGTGAAGCCGAAACCGAAGCCCCCGTGGAAGAAGAAGAGGTAGCTAACCTCTGTCTCATGGCTACTCATGACGATACATCTAAAGGAAAAGAGGTACTGTCTCCTGATCCATTTTCTAATTATTTATTTAAATTGGATAAACATAGATTAGTTAAAATGATTTTAGAATCTCACGAAAATTTAGAAAAACAAACCGCCATCACTCTCAAAACTGAAAAAGACCTTAAAGCTTGTAAAGATCAAATATCCTACCTTAACTCATTTAGATCCGATGTGCAAAATCGATTCTTTGAATTGCTTGATAATAATGTGATGTTAAAAGAAGCCTTAGAAAAAGTTAAAGAAGAAAACATCATGTTAAATATAGAATTGAATCAATTTGAGCAATTTGAAATGGAAGTAGATTATGAGACTAAGAAAGAAATTCAATGTGTACTCTTTCAAATGAGATCCGATCTAGAATCCGCCTTAAAAGAAAACGATCGTCTTAAGCTTCAATTAAATTCAAGAGATAAAGGGAAAACAAGAGAGGTTCCCAAATGGATTCTTAATGCTAAAACTAAAGGAACCGAAGGTCTAGGATATAACAAAAATGATAAAAAGAAAAAGGTCTATGTTGATCTCCCAAGTAACAAAGTCTGTTCCTTTTGTGGCAAAACCGGGCACCTGAAACATCAATGTTTAAAAAAGGAACAGCACAACAAAACAAACCAAATATATGTCGATAGAGTTTGGATTAAAAAATTTGATTCTTGTATAATCGACATGGAACCCAAGGATGGCTGGGTTCCACCCTCTAACAACTAAGTTCGTTTTGCAGGTTCTAGTGAGGGGGAACAGCACATGGTATCTCGACAGTGGCTGTTCCAAGCACATGACAGGCGATAGATCAAAATTTTTCTCACTAGAAGCCTATGATGGAGGAACTGTGACCTTTGGCGACAATATGAAAGGTGAAATCATTGCAAAAGGCAAGATAGGAAGGTCAAGTTCCCACGCAATAGATAACGTATTTTTGGTCGAGAATTTGAAACACAACCTTTTAAGTATTTCTCAATTTTGTGACAAAGGTAACTCTGTAAACTTTATTTCTGAGAAATGCATGATTTCTAGGAACGACACAGGTGACATCATTCTGGAAGGAATTAGAAAAGGGAACACCTATGTGGTGGACCTGCACACTGTTCCTAAAACCAGTTTAACTTGCCTGAGTGTTATAGAAGATGACCCTCTTCTTTGGCATAAAAGATTAGGTCATGCTAGTTTTTCATTGCTTAATACTTTACGTACTAAAGACCTAGTAAGAGGATTACCGTCCCTAAAATTTCAAAAGAATGAAGTATGTGATCCTTGTGCCAAAGGAAAACATGCAAGGTCATCCTTTAAAACTAAAAATGTCGTGACCACATCAAGACCACTTGAATTAATTCATATGGATCTTTGTGGACCAATGAGAATCCAAAGTCGCAGCGGTAAGCGATATGTTTTTGTTATAGTTGATGATTACAGTAGATTTACATGGACTTTATTCTTATCTAGCAAAGATGAGGCTTTTGATGAATTTGTTGCATTCGCTACAAAAACTCAGAAATCTAGTAACAATCAACTAGTCCACATAAGATCGGATCATGGTAAAGAATTTGAAAATTCAAAGTTTATGGATTATTGTAATGAGCATGGTTTAAGTCATAATTTCTCCGCGCTAGAACACCACAACAAAATGGTGTTGTTGAACGTAAAAATAGAACCTTAGAAGAAATGGCTAGAATTATGTTAATTGCTAGTGGTTTACTTAGAAGTTTTTGGGCCGAAGCCGTCAATATTGCTTGTTATATATTAAACCGAGTTTTAATAAGACCAATCACTTCTAAGACCCCCTACGAATTATTTAAAGGAATTAAACCTAATATTTCATATTTTCGAGTCTTTGGATGTCGATGTTTTGTGCATGTTAATGGAAAAAGAAATTTAGGTAAATTTGATGAAAGAAGTGATGAAGCAGTATTTCTTGGCTATTCATCTCATAGTAAAGCATATAGAGTTTACAATAAGAAAACAATGTGTGTTGAAGAATCTGTTCACATAATATTCGATGAGACTAACTTTATGACAAGTGAACAAGAAACAAGTGATTTTAAGATAGGTCTTGCGGATCTGGAAGATGATGAAAATATACACAAGGAGCAAGATCCAGTAGAACAGCAACAAGGTCAGAATGTTGAACAAAATCAAGAACAGGAACCACAGGCAGATCAGGAACAGCCTGCAGTTCCTAATCCAGAAATTCAAACAGAAGCACAAGAAGAAAGAATTGAAGTTGAACCAAATCAGAACCAAGTCAGTGAACCAGCTTCCACATCTGTCCCCACAAGAGACTTTGTTCCAAGACCGTGGAAACATCATAAGTCACATCCACTAGAATTGATTATAAGCGACATGAACAAAGGCACACAAACAAGGGGAGAAATGAGAAACTTTTGTGCTCACTTTGCTTTTCTCTCAACTATGGAACCCAAGAATCATGTAGAAGCTTTGCAAGATTTGGATTGGGTAGTAGCTATGCAAGACGAATTAAACGAGTTTGAAAGAAACAAAGTGTGGCACTTAGAAGCTAAACCGAAGAACAAGAAGATTATTGGACTAAAATGGGTATTTAGGAACAAGCTGGATGAACACGGCATAATCGTTAGAAACAAAGCAAGGTTGGTGGTAAAAGGTTATAATCAACAAGAAGGTATTGACTATACTGAAACTTTTGCTCCTGTAGCTAGATTAGAAGCTATTAGAATTCTTATTTCTTTTGCCGCTTTCATGAATTTTAAATTATATCAAATGGACGTAAAATGTGCATTCTTAAATGGGTTTTTAGAAGAAGAAGTATATGTGGAACAACCACCTGGCTTTGAAAACCCAATTTCTCCGGATCATGTCTACAAGCTTGATAAAGCTCTTTATGGGCTAAAACAGGCACCTAGACAATGGTACGAGAGATTATCTAAGTTTTTGATTGAAAATAAGTTCATACGTGGTAAAATTGATAAAACCTTATTCTTTAAGAATAAAGGTTCGAATATATTAGTTGTTCAAATATATGTTGATGATATTATTTTTGGTGCTACAAATGAATCGTTATGTAAGGAATTTGCTGACCTAATGAGTAATGAGTTTGAAATGAGTATGATGGGAGAATTAAATTTCTTCCTTGGTTTGCAAATTAAACAAACTGCTAACGGTATCTTTATTCATCAACAAAAATATATAAAAGAACTTCTAAAGAAATATGGACTAGATGGTGCTAAGACAAACCATACACCCATGGCCACTAACATTAGGTTAGATGAAGACTCTAACGGAATTAATGTTGACCAAACAATGTATAGAGGCATGATAGGATCACTACTATATCTAACAGCTAGTAGACCCGATATATCCTTTAGTGTTGGCTTGTGTGCTAGATTTCAATCAAATCCTAAAGAATCACATCATACGGCAGTTAAAAGAATTCTTAGATATCTAAAGGGAACAGATGACTTATCCTTATTTTATCCTAAAAGTGATGTCTATGACTTGAAAGGGTATAGTGATGCAGATTACGCAGGTGATCTTGTAAATAGAAAAAGCACTTCAGGAATGGTACAGTTTCTAGGATCTTGTTTGGTATCATGGAGTTCCAAGAAACAGAACACAGTAGCTTTATCCACGGCAGAAGCTGAATATGTAGCAGCAGCAGCCTGCTGTTCCCAAATGCTCTGGATTAAACAACAGCTAAGAGATTTTGGTATCAAATTTGAATGTGTTCCTATTTATTGTGATAATACTAGTGCTATTTGTATTTCTAAAGATCCGGTGCATCATTCTAGAGTTAAACACATTCATATTAGACATCATTTTCTTAAGGATAACGTAGAGCATAAAAATATTATTGTTAAACATGTCAATACTAGTGATCAAGTTGCAGATATAATGACCAAACCTCTTCCAAGGGAACAATTTGAAAAGATGAGGTTGGAGCTAGGTATGATCAAGCTTCACTAACGTTTAATTGCTAGTATTCCTCCTCAAAACATCTTGAAAAATCGGAAGGGTTCAATCAACCACAACAACCAAGATTGTTCATTCAATCATTGCGAGATTTGGGTATACTTCTATTTAAATTTATGTCTTAAACTTTATCTTGATTGCTTGCATGTTTGAACTAATTAGACCAAGTAGCATAACTTATTTTATATTATATATTATTACCCACATATTATAAATTATTTTAAAAAATCACAAAAATATTTTATTTTTCCACAAATTCCAGCATTTTATTTCAATTTATTTCGGTGAGCCAACATTATTTTATGAAATGGAAGACGGATCATCGAGGTGTTTCGGAAAGTAGTTATCTAAATCGACATATTCAACGAACTTTCACGTAAACTTTTCGTTACCTCACTCGGTTCATACGCTAAAACTAAATCAAGAAGTAGTACTTTCTTTTCATAACCGTCACTTCACACCTTTATAACCCTTATACTCATTTGTCCCATCCATCACACACATCTACCTTACCTATACTACTTTTGCTAAACCGTCAACCATTAAACACACTCTTCCTTCTCAAATCCCTAATTTCTCTCACCTTCATCATGAAAACTCCAAAATCCTCATCTTCAAGCAAGAAAATGCCGAAATCCACACAACCCAAGCCATTACAAGTGATATATCCTGACATTCCACCTTCATCTTCACAAGAACCATCCAAGATCAACACACCACAACAATCCATGCATGCCGGTGAAAAGCGAACTCGTGGAACCCCTAAAAGTGCTTCATCATCCAAACCACCTAAACGGAGCAAGCGCATAGATCCTGATAGTGCGGAAGAGGTAGCTAAGGAAATGTCAGTCGGCTTTGGACTTGACAAATATTGGTATGATTCTACCTTCTTTCCCCAATTTCATGCTATTTTAGAAAATCAGGGTTGGGAAAAGCTTATGTACGATTACTCATGCAACCACATGTACCCCAATTTGATGCGTGAGTTTATTAAAAACTTCTCAATAGAAAATGGTGTCTGCTCCAGTGTTGTTAAAGAAATTAAAATTGAGTTTAGTAGTTTGATGATTGGCGAGTGGTTTGAGGTTCCTACAGTTGGTTTTGACACTTACTTTGTAGGGTCAAAAATTGTCTTTTCGGGTATTACTGAGAAAACAGTCTTAAAATTTCTTGGTCAGGAGGAAAAGAGAAGATTTAGTCACATGTCGTTGTCTCCATTACACAAATTGCTGTACAACATCGCTCGTAGATTCATTTTGCCCCGCAACTCAAAGCGGAGTGAAGTAAATTTACGCGATGCTACGTTGATCTATTGCATGGCTAACCATATTAAAATAAATTTTCCATCCTTAATGGTGTCACACTTATCGGAGTGTGTTGAGAAGGGTCTTATGATTGGTTATGGAGGGTTGTTAACATGTATTTTTAAGAAGTTCGGTGTACCGCTTGAGGGTCTTCATTTCCCGATGTCCGTAAACAATCAAATAGGCGCTAAGTGCCTTAAAAATTTGCATTTATCTGTTAATGAAAAAGGAATTTTAGAGGACCTCATAGATGTTGAGGAGGTCGTGTCTGATGAAGAAGAAGTTGAGAATGAAGAGGAGGTTGAGGAAGAAGAAAAGAAAGAAAAGAAAAAGGAGGATCAAGGTGCTGTTCCCTCTGCCAGTGCTAAAGAGGCAGAGGTGAATAAGGATAAGGAGGAAGCTCCTTCTGAGGGGGAAGCTTCCCAGGAGGAACTTGAGGAGGTTAACTCAAGTTCAAGTGATGAGGAGGTTTCTAAGCCCATTAAGGAGGATTCTAAAATCGCTCCAAGGAAGAGTAGGAGGCTTGCTTCAAAAGCTAAGGTTGGTAAGGATGAAGCCACGTCCATTCACCCTACCAAACAAACTGACGATGCCCCACCTTCACCAAAACCAGCCTCACCCATACCAGTTGACATTCCATCATCACCACCATCACCAATTCCCACTTCACCTACACTTACTGGTTTTGCTAGGGATGACTCACCCTTTCCTCCGACTCCAATTGATCTTATACTCGGAAAATTTGATGTCCTGCAGTCTCAACTTTGTGCTTTCCAAAGTGAAGTTCGTGCCTCCCTATCCACCATTGCTGAGCAACTCACCGACATGGAAACACGTCTTGGTGCAAAGCTCGACACAGTGGAGGTGCAAACTGAATTTGTTGATGAAGAGACTGCTGCCTGATCCCTCCTGCTTCTAATTTCAATTAAAAAATTTAATGTTTTGTTGGCCACATCATCTGTACTCTTTAAACAATATTTTCTTTTGTTTTTTTAAGTACCTGCTGGGGTACAAGACAATTTCTCTTGGTTTTTGCTACTAACCCACTACTTTTCATCCTTTATTTCATCCTTATTTTCTTATCCCATGGTCTAATATGTTTGCTTGCATGCTTTCTTGATTTATGTTTGGGCATTTATTTTCTTAGTTTGCTGCTTACTATCTTAATCTGTCTAACGCTTGCCTTAGAGCTGTGATTTGATTCATATCCCTACTTTTTGATTGATGCCAAAAGGGGGAAGAGTAGCAAACAAACTTAAATGAATGTTTGTGAATGCTCACGTTTTTGCTTAATCTTGATAATTGTTTCTCTGTTTTGAAATGTTTAGAATGTTCTTAGTTTGTTGACTTACTGTTTGATATACTTAAGGGGGAAGAATAGCTTGTTGTTTGACATGATTTATTGAATATCACTTTGTTTATCTTTGATTCGTACAACTCATGATATTGTGAGTTACTTAGATTGCTGTGTTTCTTATTTTATGTTTTTATGTCTCAGTTTATATTTTCTTAAGTGTTTTGTTAGCTATATTTATGTTTATGTGTTTTATTTTGTCTTGTTTTAAATTTAAAAACTTAAGTCATGTTTAACCACATGATTTTCGGAAAAAAAAAAAAAAGGTTTTAAAATTTATTAGAGTAATATGTTTACATGAGAGTTTAGTAGATTATTTGTAACGATTTAATTTACTAAATTTAGTTGAATGTGTGTTAATCTCAAGCATGTTCATTATATCTGTTTTACTCTATTTTATTAAGTTTGTTTATAAAGTTTGTCATCATCAAAAAGGGGGAATTTGTTGGCCCATTTGGTTTTGATGATAACATAAACATTTATAAACAAACATATTATGTTTTTGAGATTGTTTTGATAGGTCAAATATCCGATCTTTATAAGGGTCGTTGATGGACCATTAAACGTTGAAAAGGGATTACTAAGTAACTGTTCCAAGATCAAGTCAGAGTTCGAAGATTGGTCAATCGGAGACAGTGCAGTGTTCCCAGATCAGCGGTCAGAGAAAAAGTCAGCGAAAATAATTAAGAAAATAATTTTGACTTTTTATTTTTCTTTTTTAGATTTGCTGTACGGGTGATATAAATTAAGTTGCACAAGGTAGTTTTCTTGAAATTAATTTAAATCTAGATCTTGAATTAAAAATAACTAACTTTTTAATTTAAATCTTAAAATTAGTTTTCTTGAAATTGTCTTAGCTATTTTTAGCTAGAAGACAAGAAAACTTGGAGTAACCACCAAGCTTTCCTCACCACTCTCTCACGTAACTAGCCCACAACTCCCACAATCTTTGATCATGGGATTATGGGTATATTAGATCTAAAAATCTATTTAAATGTTTTTTTACAACCGGCACAAACTTGGTGATCAACGGGAGAGAAATATTCATGTAAAATCATTAGAGTTCTCCCATGGAGATCAAGGGAGAAAAATCACTCATATCATTCGAGTGCTCCCATGGTGATCAATTGAGAGAAAATGTTTTTCCGAAAATATTTGTGCCCAAAATATTTCGCGAGTTTTTCTAAATTCAAGAAGAGGAAATCTTGATTCGTTTTAATTGCTAATTAATTTCAAGATTTAATCCTTGTGCAATTCTTGTTTGTTCATCCAATTTAGAGAATTTATCTTGTACGGGTTTTTGAGAGAATTTGTAATTAGACTTGGGTAAGTCTAAGGGGGAAGTGAGAAAGAGAAAAGAGAAAGAGAAGGAGAATAGAGAAAGGGAACAAGAAAGAAACCGAGAGAGAAGAAGAGAAGGAGAAGGAGAAGAAGAAGTATTTTATGTAATAGAGAATTGAATTACATAAAATAATAGAGAATAGAAATCCCTAGTGGGTCGTGGTTCTTATTCCCACGTTAAATTCTTTGTGTTTCTTTAAGTTTTCTTTTGTTTTGTTTTGAGTATTTTCTTTATTCATAATTCCGCAAGAAAAGGGCGAAAATACTCCAAGGGGAACAAGTAACAATTCACCCCCCCCTCTTGTTACACTTCATCGTCTCTATACGTTTCTACAATATATATATATATATATATATATATATATATATATATATATATATATATATATATATATATATATATATATATATATATATATATATATATATATATATATATATATATATATATATATATATATATATATTACACTAATTAATTCGTATATTGCACAAGTTTCTATATTAGTATTTTCTAATTTAAGTATGTCTTTAGCCAATAATGAGTTTTATTTGACAAACTCTCTTTAGTTTTGACACTAAATTTTTTCTAACGTTTTAGTTTAATACTCCCTTCGGTCCAGTTTAGATGTTCCATTTGACTTTTCACACATGCCGAGGCAACACTTTAACCCTTAATATCTCTAATTATTCTTAATCAAAAATTATAAAAAATTGATATTAATAATCCTTGTATTCAGACGAATCAAACAAGATCCCACATGACTATGTTTTAACTTATAGATTAAAAATAAAATACAAATTAAGAGTGATGAGTGAATAGTGCCAAAAGTCAAATGCGACATCTAAACTGAACCGGAGGGAGTATATGATTTTAGGTATGTCTTTTGACTTTTGATTATAAAATGTGTTGATTTTAATTATAATTAAAATAAATTTGCGACTTATAACCATAAAAAAAAATCAAAAAGTGGCTTTAAGGTTTTAGATGATAATAGGAAACAAGTTAAGTGATGTTTTATTTTTTATCGTTGATTACATGGTAGACTATGAGAATGATGAAGTTTAAACCTATAATTTTATCCGGAAAAAAAAAAGGTTTCTCATTTCAATTGAGTTAAGACTCAATTCGAGTTTAATAATTTTTTATTAATAAACTAATTATTTGTCATAAATAATGGATGTGGTTTGTAAGCAAACAAGTACAACACCTTTCATCTTTAAGACAAGTTGTTAATCATGATCATCATGAGCACAACCCTCTTGTTTTCTTTTGGTTGTTCTTTTATCTTTTTCCTTTTTCTTTTTGTGGTCTTAAAGCATATACAACTCTTATGTCATCACCTTATAAAAGAGAAGACGAGTCCAATTATGATTCTCATATATATTTTTTTTGTCTTTTCTCCACAATTAAATTCATGATTTTCTCAAAGAATGTGTGTGCTTAGTATTCTATTCACGGTTCAGATTCTTATGAGCTAAGTAAAAGTCTGCAGTTAATTGGTAACCCAAAGCACACGGAGATCAATTTTTAATTGGATTAGCTCAAAAAGAAAAATATAGAGTAAGTTTTTCGGTAGATAATAAGAATATTATATATAATTATGCATTTAGAATATTGTTAGTACTAAAGTACTTTGTTGCATTGCTGGACATTAAGTATATTATAAGTAGACATTAAAGATATGGTAAGTAGGCATTAAGGATATAGTAAGTACGTTAATAGGCTAAGTTTCTCGGTAGACATTTAAAATATTATAAGTAGGTATTTTAAATACTTTTTTAGTTGGCATGAAGTATATTGTTAGTAGGCATTAAGGATATTGTAATTAGGCATTAAGTATATAGTAAGTGAACATTAAAATTTAGTGAGTTGGGCATGAGAACGTCTTTCAAAAAGACGGTATCTTAATAGATAGGCTGAATCCAATTGGTTGATAAAAATTAAATATTCTATTCATTTTGCCTATTTTTTTATTTGACAATAAACTTACTCCTCCGTTTACAAAATAGCAACACTAAACTATTGCATAACAATTAAGAAAGCATAAGTTTTGTATGACAAGGTCCAACCATGAGACAGACTCATATAGGTAATCTATATTTTCTTAAAAAATAACTTATTAAGGACGTTAAAATTAGTTTTTATTTAAGTACATTTTTAAAATTAATATTGGGCTTAGATTTTCATTATAGCAAAATCTATTCAAAAATTCTTACTTGAGACTATCTTATATAAACACCGATATTAAAATCTCAGTCCAATTATAAATTTATATTGTTATAACTCTAAATAAATTTAAGCTGAACTTTTAAAAATCGTCTTAATAAAACAGTCTCAGAAATGAGCACTTAAATCTATTTCCACATACTCTATCTACATAAACATAACCACAATTGGCAACAAATCGACAAACACATCCTTCCTCTCCTCACAATCACAATTCACAAAAAATCCTTTCCCAACTCTCTAAAATCCCCTCCTCCCGAAAAAAATCCAATCCTATCCATCCATAAATTCCCTTCTTCCTCTCCTCTCAATTCAATTTAGGGTTCTTCATCTCCTTCCTCATTTCCCCTGATTCTTTTCTCATTTTCCCAAAACAATTATCAATTATGTCAGGAAGCGGCGTAGTAACCCTCTATGGAAACGGAACATTAACCGAAACCTCAACAAACACCAAATCCCCATTCTCCGTCAAAGTAGGCCTCGCCCAAATGCTTCGTGGCGGCGTTATCATGGACGTCGTCACACCGGAACAAGCCAGAATTGCTGAAGAAGCCGGTGCATGTGCTGTTATGGCCCTGGAAAGAGTACCTGCTGATATTCGGGCTCAAGGCGGTGTTGCCCGTATGTCGGATCCGCAACTTATCAAAGATATCAAACGGGCTGTTACCATACCCGTTATGGCTAAAGCCCGAATTGGCCATTTTGTGGAAGCTCAAATCCTTGAGGCGATTGGGGTTGATTATGTTGATGAATCCGAGGTCTTAACCTTAGCTGATGATGAAAATCATATCAATAAACACAATTTCCAAATTCCATTTGTTTGTGGATGTAGGAATTTGGGTGAAGCGCTTAGGAGGATCCGAGAAGGGGCGGCAATGATCCGAACCAAAGGAGAAGCGGGGACAGGTAATGTTATCGAAGCAGTTAGACATGTTAGGTCTGTAATGGGTGATATTCGGGTGCTCCGTAATATGGATGATGATGAGGTATTTAGCTTTGCAAAGAAGATTTCAGCTCCTTATGATTTGGTGATGCAAACAAAACAGCTAGGAAGGCTTCCAGTTGTGCAATTTGCGGCGGGGGGAGTAGCAACACCAGCAGATGCAGCTTTGATGATGCAATTGGGTTGTGATGGAGTGTTTGTCGGGTCGGGTGTGTTCAAAAGTGGGGATCCGAGTAGGAGGGCAAGAGCAATTGTTCAAGCGGTAACACATTATAGTGATCCAGGAATGTTGGCTGAGGTTAGTTGTGGATTAGGGGAAGCCATGGTTGGGATTAATCTAAATGATGAAAAGGTTGAGAGGTATGCTTCTCGCTCTGAGTGAGTAAGTGATACAGCCTAGAGAAATAAGATAATAAGAATTTCGATTTTATGTTTTATTTTATTAGTGGTAGGTGGTAATGTTTTGGAATTCATATGATATAGTAGAAAAAAAAAACATATGATTATGTTTAATTATTATAATTTTGTATGAATGAGTTGGTTGTTTTTGGTATTTCAATCTTAAAAAGTTGAAATTTAATATTTGTTTGTTGTTTATGAGTTGATTTTTCAATTTGAAATTGAAGTGAATTGTTGTTTGTAATTGTATAAAGTGAATGCTATGCCTTTGGCAGGGCCGGCCCTTCTAGGACGAAATAACACATTGAGGCTTTTTTCCTTTGCAACTTATCACCTATATAAACCCTTCAACATTTATTAATTTTACTTCATTGAAATGGGATCATGAGCGACAACCCCTCTTGCCCATTCCTAAGGCCGGCTCCGGTCTTTGGTGGAAATTGTAATAGAAGTATTTTGATTTGATAGCACTAATTGGTTTCAAAATGGGTTGGGCTAAGATGGGTAAGGTGCATTATGAGGTTGAGTGAGGGGATTCCTTAAGAGTTTAGAGTAGCACGAACATTATCTTCCAAAGAAGCAGCAGCAGCTCCCCTTGCCCTTTCCATTTGCTGCACTGCTTTCTTGTTATTTGGTTGGCTGTGAGAATACTTCATATCAACTATCAACAATTTGCTCCTTTGCATTGTGGATTAACAAGACACACAAATTTAGCACATCATCATTTCTATTTTTAAATGAGTGAGAATTGTGAGTTGTCACGCTTGGATATTTCTTACAATGTCGCTTCTTCAACTTCACTTACTTTTTCCCTACTTTTCAACCTACTCTTACTCTAACATATTAACTACGAGGATTTTGGTTTTCCACGTAGTAACCAAAATTTTTAAAAAATCTATGCGGTAATCTTAAGGTTTACTAAATTGTTCCACCATGATTTTTTTGCACATAAAACGTTAGCAAAACGTATACAAACGTTACTTTTGAAACTTTACAATTGTTGTAAACTTATTTATGCGATTCGTCATTTCAATTGCCATAAGTTTCAACCTATTCCCCCAAAATATTGACCCTAACTCTACCATCTATGGATTTGGGGGATAAAATATAATTTGGATGAAAGATAATAGAGTTGAGGTTTAAGTTTAAGGGAAAAATGTTAAAACTTATAGCATTTAAAAGAATAATTTGCAAACTACAGCCTTAAATTTTAGCACTTTTGCGAATTGCAGCTTCAATATTTATTTTTTGCGCATTACAACCACCAGGCTATCAAAGTTTGCATTTTCAGGCCAAAACACAATATTCCGACCATGTTGGTGATCGGGATTTTAGATTAAGTGGTCGGAGTTCTGTGTTTTTTGGCCTGAACATATAAACTTGGATACTTTCGTGGCTATAATTCGCAAAAAATAAACATTGAGGTTGTAATTCGCAAAAGTGCTACTTTATGGCTGTAATTAGCAAATGGATCTTAAATAAAAAAAGCAATTATTGTTATTATCATCTCTAAAACTATTACATACTTTTTTTGTATAATTCATTCAAGAAAATGATCTTTCTACATTTGTTGCTGAGGGGATAAATTAAAGCACCAAAACACTAACTAATTTCAACAAAACTACGCTACAAGCCTAATCAAAAGGTCACAATCACGAAAATGACAAAACTAATTAAGGGTAAATCACAAAATTAAACCACAAACCCTAAATAACAATCTCTATTCCTAAATCCTAAAAATCAACTCTAAAAGAAATCCCAAAATAATTAGATGAGATTAAAAGAAAAAAATTAGTAGTGAAGTAGATCTGAAAGTGTGCGTCGAGTTCAAGTGCAAACAATGCTTATGTGTGAACTATGCAAACTTGTTACTTTCTTGAGAAAAAGTGTTACTATTACTTTTTTATATGGAACTTTTATGGTTGAAAAGTAAAACACTTTTGCCAAAAAGTAACACCTTAATACTTTTTAGCCCAAACTTGACCACCAAGTAATTTCAGAACCCTAATAATAGTCCATCAATTACCAAATTAACCCTCCAACTATCCCTTTAAATACCCTCTATATTAACTTATTTGATCATAAGCTTTCATTTAACTATTGTTACTCTATCAAATACACAATCATCCCGCTTATAATTTACAATTAACCAAATACTTATTTAATTGATCCGAACTCATCCTACAATCCGTTGATTTTGCATTCGTTAAGTTGTCATACATTCTTTGATTTATGTTTCCCAATCTAACTTGAGCGTTGGAGGCGCTATTTAGGTTATAATCTCCGGGTAAAGTTAATGTTTTATTGCAGGATTCAAAGTATCTTCCTTAGTAGGATCATAAGCAATTCTAGCATACCAATAGATTTCCCCGATAACACTTCATATTCAGGTACTTTAAGGGTCTGTTGCACTTCCTAATTTCTCCATCCTAACATTTTAGCACTATCTGTAGGGACTAGGCCTGTGCAATGGGCCAGATCCCCATTGGGGCCCCTGATCCAGCCCTTGATTGTAAGGGTTGTATGTGGGGGAGGGTTGAAAAGGGTTGGGCTTAAAATTTAACTTATAAAAATTAAAGGATAAGGGTTGGATAAGGGTTTTAAGAGGGTTGTAAATGGGCCTTGATCCAAAGTTCATTTCATTCTTTTTTTTACCACTTAATGTTATATATAAATTCAGACCCTCTCTTGAGATACCGTCTATAGTATAAACGTCTCTCAAGAGCCCAGCCCATATCTCTCTTTTAACTTACAAACTACCAATCGGTTTTTACTTTAATTTATAAATTGGCCAGCCCCAAAACTTGAGACGTCTATTGTATAGACGGTCTCAAGTATGAATTTGTGATATATAATTTAATACATAACTAATGTGGAGAAATTCTAGTTTCTAGCTATTTTTTACCACTTAATATTATATTTATAATAATTATTATTATTACAAAGATAGCAGAAATGAGTTGTGATTACACTACTAAGAACTTAAAAATTAATTAAACTTAATACAAGAAAATAAAATATTTAAAGTAAGAGAGTAAATAAATAAGAGAAAGTATTAAAAACGTGTATTTTAGTCATTGGCAAGATTGTTTTTAATCCTTGATTAATTACAAGTTTTATATTGAGGTTTCACTTCATGATGAAGACTTGGCTATTTTCTTATTATGTTCTCTACCCGCTTCTTATAAGCATTTTAGAGAGACTTTGTTATACGGTAGAGATACTTTGTGTAGTTAGGATGTTAGAAAGGCCTTAACACAAAAGACCTTATTGATTCTCATTTTGCACAAAAGTTGTCCATTGAGTCTAATGATGCTTTGTTTGTCAAGGAGTCAAGTAGGAACAAGAGAGGTATGACTTGCAATTATTGTATGAAGAAAGGCCATCTTAAGAGAGATTGTTGGAAGTTAAAGTCCAAACAATCCGATGATTGCAAGTCCAAAGGAACTAGCTCCACGGGGGCTAGTTATGTTGAGGAAGAATATGTTGTTGGTGCTCTTGTTATCACTAGTGAGTACAAGGGTGGTGATTCAAGGGTTTTGGATACGGGATGTTCATGCCATATGACTTCTAACTCTAGTTTCTTCTCAACTTATCAAAAGGTTAAAGGAAGAAATGTCACTATGGGCAATGAGGCTAGTTGTCCGGTAGTTGGTATGGGTGATGTTAGGATCATTATGTTTGATGGTGTTGTGAGAACATTATCCGGAGTCCTCCATGTTCCAAGCATGAATAGGCACTTAATCTCCGTTGGTAGATTTGATAGAGAAGGTTTTGTATGCATTGGTGAAGGTGGAGTCATGAAGGTTGTTAAGGGTCATAAGGTATTCTTGAAAGGGTTCGTTGATGATGATGGCTTGTATAAGCTACTTGGCACAACCTTGGTTACTTTGGTTTATGATGCTACTACCTCAACCAAGCTTGGTGATGATGATGGGACTTCTCTTGATGATAAGAATGTAATTCCAATATCTTCCAACAAGTCCATGGGTTGTGTAGACTTGGTTGGTATTTGATTTATACTCTTTTGTTGTAAGCCCTTTGAGGGCATGTTAGTACATGTACTTTTGATTTATACTCTTTTGTTGTGCACATGTTTATTTTGGTTTTTTTGAGTATGTTGCTAGCTAGAGATTTTTTGTGTGTTGTTGGATGAATCTTGAAGGTGATGTGTTGTGACTTGGAGAACACAAGTTAAGGTGGTGATAGTTAGGATTATTGGTGACTTATGTTCACCAAGTAATCAGAACATGATTAAGTTAATTAATCACTAGTTAGTGAAGGTAAGAAGAGGACAAAGTATCACATAGTTTGTGATTTTGATTTGATGGGAATTCCAAGTCAAGATTTTATGGGTATGAAATCTTCACATGTAAAGGCTAGAAGAGCAAGTTTGGGACAAGAAGTACATCAAGCGATTAATGAAGCAAACCTTGGGGACTAAGTACTACATTGTGGTTGGATGATGAAAAATCAATAAGTACACTAGTACATTGTACTAGGTGTTTGTGGGTACTTGGGCAACAAGGCTTTTTCATTATAAATACCTTAGTATTAGGTCCTTATTACTTGCACCAAAGTCTCATTACTAAGAGTTAGGGGTGTTCAAAACCGGGTACCGGGTCAACCCGGATCCGAAAATTCGGATACCCACTTTTTCGGGTACCTAAAATTGCGATCCGGTTTCGACCCGGTTTAAACCGAGTACCTGATAAACGGGTACTCGGTTTAAACCGGGTCGGAAACTGGGTACTCGTTTTGTTTAATTGCTAAAATAATTTTTTTATTCCTTTTAACTTTTTTTATATATTTATTCAAATAATTACTTCATTTCTCTGCTCTTGTTTATATTTAAATAATTACTTTATTTTTTAATGAAGTGTTCCACCTTGATCAGACCCTTTCTTCTGCGCTTGGTAGGTATTTGTTTTTTTTTTTCATTTTTCATATTTTTTCGATATGATTTCTTTGTTCATGGTTAATTACTCCATTTTTCATCTGAGTTTGTAAATCTTTTATCTGGGTTTTTCGATTCATGGCTATTTACTTCATTTCTCATCTGGGTTTGTAAAATTGTCATCTGGGTATTTCGATTCATGGCTATTGAGTTGCTTGTGCAAAAGAACGAAAATGGAGTAAAGCGAGAAGGTGAGAAAGTAAGAAGGATGAAAATGGAGTAGATCAATACCAAAGGTGAAGGAGTTGCGGAGAAGATGTGTTTAAAGGAGAAGGTGCGGCTGATGGGCTGAGAAAGTGAGAAGGTGTTGCCTTTAGGGTTTTTAAGTTAGGTTAAAAATAAAGGTATGTTAGTAACAGTACACATTACTCATCTCACATAGTCACACGCATATTTTTTTTCAAAGAAAATTAATTAACCGGATATCGGGTACCCGGTTCCATCGAAATTACTACCAGAATTCGACCCGAATACCCGGTTCATAAACCGGGTACCCAGTCCGAAATACCCGATTTTGCTAAATCGGGTAAATTACCCGGTTTTCCAAACCGGATATTCCGGGTCGGGTTTTTCAAAGCGGGTTTTTTAACACCCCTACTAAAAGCACCCTTCTTACTTAGTTTTCTCCTTACATTAGCTCATCTCTTCTTACATGTATAACCTTCATTGTAATACCCATCAAGTTTTGTTTTTCTCCTTTAAACACATATTTAAATATATCCTAGGCTAGATGGTGGATGTAGCCAATTGGTGAACCACCTAAAAATCTTGTCTTAACTTTGACACAACACAAACACACATTTAAACTTCATCTTAGTGATCCTTGAGTGTGGTTTTGTGCCTCTTCTTTCACATGTTGTTTGACTTTTAGATCATGAAATAAAGTATCAATTTAATTGATGTAATCATATTTGTGGTAAGTTATAGTAGTTATCTTGGAATAACTACTTATAAGTAAATGATAAATTTATTGACTTTTGTCAAGTATCACATATGATGAGATAAGAATTAAATTGACATATAATTTTGTTTACCCAAGTTTATTATAAAATAAAATAAAATAAAAGGGGTAATGATTTATTTTTGGCATACTCAAGTGATCAAGTTATTACCCAAGTCAATCCAGTTATATTATAGTTAAGATTAAAGGGTAGGATTTTTATGTCAAGTGGATATACATATTTATGTATATGAAACATATTAAATCTAAATTTAATATGGTTGGACCATTTTATATTATAATTAAGTTTAAATTATTATGTATAATTCAACAATGTTGAAATTATATTTAAATGGTTTGTTTTTATCATTACTTATGAAAATAGTTATGCATATTTTTATTTATTATTACTAGTTTGTAATAATATAAGTAAATTACTTTAAGTTATGCACATTTTTATATATGAAATTCAATTTTGAGTTGAATCACAAAGAATTGACTTTTCTTTTTATTGATTGAATGTTTACATATTAAGGAGGTAACTTTATAAACTTCCAAGTGTAAACTAGTAAAGGTTTTGTACATAAAAATTTATTTTAGTATTAGACAAAGATATTAACTTATCTCTGGTTTGAGATATTTAATAAAAAGTCTTTTTAAAAAAATGCACACTAAGAGAGCTTGATGTATATATTTGGACGAAGGTACTAGAATAATGTTACTTCTAGTGTTCCATATTTCTCAAATGTGGAAGGAGACTCATTAAGTTCTATTGATGCAATCAAGAATTTAAAGATTGATGAACTATTGATAAGTTCAAGGCTCGTTTAGAGGCACAAGGTTATAGACAAAAGCACGGTATCGATCACTTCGTTAAATGAACAACCACCATTCAGTTGTTGATAGAATTAGCTTCGATTCACAATCTAGTGATTCATTAAATGAACGTGAAAAGTGCATTTTTGTATGGTGAACTGGATTAAGAAGTTTGCATGAAACAACCCAAGGGGTTTGTTTTGAAAGGACATGAAACAAGGTGTGTGTAACTTGTTAATTCATTATACGGACTAAAAGCAAGCACCGAAGCAATGACATCAAAAGTTTGATGAGATGGTTTTTTCCTTTGGATTCAAATTGAATCAAGCCGATAAGTGCGTTTATAGCAAGTTTGATGAGCTAGCAAACGGAGTCATTATATGTCTCTACGTTGATGATATGCTCATATTTGATACTGATTTAGTAAGGATTCAAGTCGTCAAGTTCATTCCAAATGAAGGACATGGTGGAGGTCGATGTGATCTTAGGGATAAAAATCATAAGAGATGGCAGTGGATTCAAGTTAAGTCAATCTCATTACATAAAGAAAGTACTTAAGAAATTCAATATGTTTGATGTAACTCCAATGTCGACCCTATATGGATCAACATGACAAAATTCGTAGACATGAAAAGGAACCGGGTTTGTAGTTAGCGTATTCAAAGGTTATTAGATCGCTAATGTATTCAATGACTTGTACGAGATCGGGTATTGCTTTTGCGGTAGCAAAGTTAAGTAGGTATACAAGTAATACAGGTCCGCATCATTGGACAACGACAAAGAGAGTATTAAAATACTTGAAGGGTACTATGGAACATGGTATCGCATATAGTGGAGAACCTCCAAGTTTGGAAGGATATTCCAATGCAAGTTGAATCACAAGTAAAGAGGATAATTCTTCTACAAGTGGTTGAGTGTTTATTTACGAGGGAGGAGACATATCTTGGTCTTCTAAGAAACAAACGTGTATTACCAATTCCATTATGGCTTCCGAGTTTATAGCGCTAGCGTGTGCAGGGAAGGAAGCAAAATGGTTAAGGGATCTCATGTTTGAGATATCGATATTACCAATATCTATATTACCGGTAGCAAGTCATACGGATTGTAGGACGGCATTGGCGAAGGCTTATAGTCAAGTGTATAACGGTAGATCTCGTCATAATGCTCTTAGGCACAGCCTAGTGTAAGGATTTATCGTTAATGGGGTCATAACTCTTGATTATGTGAACACTAAGTTCTATTTGGCTAATTTTTTCACTACAGCCATGAGTAGGGATTCAATCAAACAGGCGTCAACTGTAATCGAATTACGTTAAAAAATTCAATAAGAAAGCCCAATTCACGCACAATTAACGTTGTGTCTGAATTCAATGTGGTGTAATTCTTTTTGGATTTTGTAAGCAACAAGGTTTAATGACTCATCGTTGCTTTGACCCGTGAATAAGCGAGGTAGTCGTCATTTAAAGTTCTCAAGGCCCAGAGTAGAAGAGATCTAGGTGAAATTCCATTCGAGGGGATATTTTATATAGTAAGAACCTACCTATGTAAGTTTTAAGTTTTTGCCGCTTCAAGTAGTCAAGATTAACGTATTGACTATGATAAAGTTATGAATAGATTTGGACATGGCCATTATAATGTGTCAAAGAAATGACATTGTGTCATTTGTTCTATGTGTACTTTATCATCAAATGGTCAAATGTGTTATATGATTTAAATCCGCAGGGATATCATTATATCATGATCGTTTGTCAATTGTGTTGTATTAGGTGTTAATTCAATCCGCAGGAACATTAGCATTGATGCATCGAACGTGATTTTGAAATCATTTTTTTAAGAAAGAGGAAGAAAGACCTAAAGGCTCTAAATGGGGGAGGATCGTTGAGATTTAGAGTATGTAGGACTTTATTCAAAAGCTTAAGGCATACACAGACTAAGCAAAGACGTAACAACGAACCAGAATAAGGCTGCTCAGGTGATTTTCTCGTTCGAGCAATATGGTGCTCGTTTGAGCACTACTTTGCTCGTTCGAGCACATCACTACAACATAATTTGCTTTTAGTGTGATATATTTAGTGACATTTAATTTAAATGTCACTATTTCAAATTTCTTATAGTGTAAATATGAGAGCAGCATATTAAAAAGTCACACTAAAGCTTTTAGCGACATAGGATCTAGTGACATTTTTCACAAATGCCACTAAAGGCTATAGTGACAATTAGATATGCCACTAAAGACCAAATTAAGTGTCGCTAAATCACTTTATGGTGGAGCATAAAATAAAAACCAATAATTATCACACTTAAAATATGAATCGGTGGCATTTTTTTAATGCCACTAAATCCAATGTCGCAAAAAGCTAAATTTGTTGTAATGTATGCTCGTGGATCATGCAGATTGTTCTAAAAGTTTATTTTTGATATTTTTGGTACTTGCTCATTCGAGCACTTTGGGTGCTCGTTCGAGCACATCAGAACAGTGCTTCTGTTCGTGAAACTAAGCTATGTTTCATGGAGTAAAGTGTTGTTATGAACAAATATTTTACATCGTAAATAACAGGTAACCACCAGGTATTGTTTGGATGAATCCATGTGACACTTCAATTCTATAAATAAGAGTGAGTGCATGGAAATTATTTGATACATCTTAGAAAATTCATTTTCTGTCATCGATCTCTCATTTTCTTGAAACGTAAAGGAGAGTGATCTACTCTTTTATTATTTTTCTAATTTCGATCTCTACAAAAACACAGTTGTTTAGTTCAATTTATTCGTACTAATCGGTTAATGTGATTTATTGTATCTCTTTGTGAATTTTCGGTCTCATGACACAAGTACCTTTGTGGGGGAAATATCACAAAAGGAAAGCTTGTAAACGCCTTCAATCTATATTAAGATTTCTGGTGACGCTTTCGTCTCAAACTAATCTTCATTACGGTGTTGTTCGTTTCATAATTTATTCAAAGCAAGGAGTCAATTGCCATACACAAAGGTTCGCATTATTATTTTTAACATAAAAGTCCTCATAAGCACGATATTTTGCCTCTGTTACCGCTTTCTTTGACGCCCGCTTTACTTTTTGTAACTCTCCCTCTTTTCTGTCCTAACCTTTCCTCCGTACATGTCATAAGTTCTCTAAATCTCTTGTTTTTGTCCTTATTCTTTTCCACCTCATCGTTCCACCACCACGCCTCTTTGAACACCTTTGGTTTTCTATTCCCGATAACACCCCCAAGGTCTCTTTCGCCACTTTTCGTATGATATTTGCCATACTAAATATCATATATCATTTAATGAACGTAGTAAAATCATATGTAAAGAGGAATAATAAAATGAATATTTTAGTTATAGATTAATATTAGAAATAATATAGTTGAACGATTTCACATTATTGTTTTAGTTTTTACAACATATCAGTCATCTCCATCTGTTTACTTTTTTTTTGGTTGAAAATCATGTCCATACTGTAGTGTCCACTTGGTATCTCAAACAAAGCATTTAATCCAAACATTCCAAGCCCATTCAGTGGATTAGGTAGATAAGATAAGTGTATATCTTACCATCACTCGTTATATACTTGATTCATTATTATTTTTGGCTAACATATAACTATTTTTAGCTTATATATATCGTTTTCCAACGTCATACCATAATAACAATACAATGGGATAACTATAATCTGGCTAGGAGAGTGAGGGCAAGATCTGGCATCTTTGGGATCCATCTGGGAACATCTCAAAAGGCAGTAATCTCATCTCCGAAACCGGCTGCACTAACATGGCTCTTTGAATCTGTTAAGTGAAACACTTGTCTAAGTAATGATTATAATGAGGAATAGCTTGTTCCTAGAGTAGGAGACAATATCTGTAAAAAGACAAGCAAAATATTTCTTATAGCTTAGGGAAGCAACACGTGTAAAAGTAGAGAAAAAGTCTTGTGAAAGAGAACAACTTGTGCAAAAAAGCTCTTTTGGAAGTACGTAAGAGAAATTCGGCACTGCGAATGATTGCCTATAAATACAAGCATTCGACACTTCGAACAAGGTAATACAAAACGAATACGAAAGTAACAAACAAGTGGAATATTTATCTTACAAGGAATATTCATTGAGTCTTTTATTTGATTGTCTCTCATTTTTATTACATTTGACCTTACGTCCAAACAAGTCCTATACGATAATCCGCTTGATAGCCATTGTGCATCTCGAGGGACTCGATAGGCAACTCTTTGAATCTCAGTACTGACTTGAGCGTCGGAGAAAGATTCCGGGAAAGAGTCCCGGACCTTTTCTAACCTGTGGTGTGTTTTGTAGATCATCCTCCCTTCTCCTCCACAAAGATCTGACAGCATAACTGGCAAGGAATTAAGCTCAAGGCCCCCACCAGCTTAATCACTCTGGTTATTCACGAAATCAAGTGGTTAATCATATAATTAATTGTTCTCAGAATCATAGAGGAACAATACCTTATTAACTTTTACAATGGTCGAAGATCAATGTTTCTAATAAATTGAAAAGACAATACAACTTTTTTTAAAAAAATCTTGAATTCGGTTCTCACATAGTCCTCTCTATCCCTCAGCCTACCATATAATGATATAATAAAATAAAACTTTTCATCTAACATTAATACAATAATCTTTTTATCACGAAAAATTGTCATTTCTTAATTATGGTGTAAAAGTGTAATGTAATTACATTCTTTTCCGGGAGTATAAGTAAATCTCTTTATGTGAATTATATGGGTCGTGATATACTTTTTATGAAATCAATTATAAGGTCTTCATAGGTTAAGCAATAATAAACAAGAATTGTGTATTATTTAAGAAAAAAAAAAAAAATCAATGTAGGTGTCCAAACAAATGCTCACACTACAAAAAATTTGCAAAGTTGCGACCAAAACCCACCGACTACCCATTTTTAGTCGGAAATTCCGACTACTTTTCCGACTAAACCATGTTTGTCGGAAATTCCGACTAAATTCCGACTAAATGTGTTTTTGGTCGTAATTTCAAATTTAAAAATAAAAAATAAAAAAATAGCATTAATTATCACCGACCAACCACCGACCAACATTTAGTCGGAAATTTTTCCGACCACTTTCCGACCAAAAGTTGGTCGGTAGTTGGTCGGTGGTAATTTTCATTTTTTTTGATTTTTTTGATTGACTAAATATAGATATATGTTGAAAAAATTAAGATATAGTATACAAAAGTTGTTGTGCTGATATTCAAAAAAAAAAAAAAAAAAGTTGTTGTGCTGTAGTGGTTACTACAATGGTTTGCAAACCAAAGGTTCCATGTTCATTTCAAACCAACAACATATTTTGTTATTTTATTAAAATTTTGTTTTATACTAATAGTTTTGCATTATTAATTTATTTTTAGTCTTACTAGTTTAATTTGTCGGTACTCGAAAAGTTTAATTTGCATTATTAATATATTAATAATTTACAACGACTAATAATAATAATAATAATAATAATAATAATAATAATAATAATAATAATAATAATAACAATATACTAATACGACTAAATAACTAATAAAGTACTAATAATACACTAATATAACTAATAATAACGAATACGGCTAAATAACTAATAATAAAGTACTAATAATCTACTAATACGAGTAGTTATATACTTATACAACTAATATTATTCTATTGAAACACTTATACGTACGACTAATACTAGGACTAATATTATTACGACTTATTATAAACTAATACAACTAATGATGATCATGATAATGATGATAGACTAATACGACTAATAATAACTAATACGACTAATACGACTAAATAACTAATAAAGTACTAATTTTTTTGAAAATAACTAATAAAGTACTAATAATGCACTTATACGACTAATAATAACTAATACGACTAAATAATTAATAAAGTACTAATAATAATTTTTTTGGAGGACTAATAATAATTAATACGACTAATATTGACAAATACAACTAATAATGTACTAATATTGCACTTATACAAGTAATGATATAATAATAATACACAAATACAACTAATTAGAAGTGCTCATTCGGGTGATCGGGTCGGTTTCGGACGGGTGTCATTCGGTTCGGTTGTATTTCGGATCGATTATGTTTCGTCTGTTTGTTATGACGGGTCACACTCGGGTTGGGTCGGTTAGTCACGGTTCGGTTAAAGATCGGTTATTCGAGAAATCGGTTAAGCATCGGTTCGGTGCCGGTTGAAGTTAGGGTCGAGTGTTAATCGGTGTCGGGTTGTCATCGGTTAATAATTGGTTCGGTTTTGTCGGGTACAGATCGGGTTCGTTTTTTAGAAAACAGAATTCGGCTACGTATTAATAATTACTATCGATAAAAAACGAAATAGTTATAATGCAAATCAATTAGTTTTCATTATTACTTTGTTATTTCTACATGTTTGACCGAAAATTAAAAATATAAAGTTCTATAAATTTTCCTATAGTACGATTAAAAGTAGTTTAATAAACATAATTGACCATTGATTATTAGCTCTAAATATATGAAATCATGTATTTATTAGATTAACTAATAAAATGATTGAATATGAGCATATCATACTTCTATCTTAAAAATTGGTTTAGATTTAAAGCAATTCGATCCAAAATTCATTCGGGTTAAGTCAGTTTTAGCCGGATTGAGTTCGGTTTCGAGCATGATTCGGGTCGGATATGACTCGGGTCGGTCATTTTTAGGTTCGGGTAATCTCGGTTAACGGTTATGTGTCGGTTACAAAACTCGATTATTGTTCGGGTTCAAGTTTCCCATTTTCGGTTGTCAACCGGTTCGGGTAATACATCGGTTTGGATATTGTCGGTTCGATAAACCTGAAAACGAAAGATATTTTCGGGTCGATTTACTTTCGGTTTCGGTTCGTATTTTCGGGTCGGGTCACTTTTGAACAGCTCTACAACTAATACAAGTAACAATATACTAATACAAGTAATAATATACGAAGAATGCAGTAATGTGAGTAATAATATACTAATCAACTAATAATAATAATAATAATAATAATAATAATAATAATAATAATAATAATAATAATAATAATAATAAATAATAATAATAAATAATAATAATAATAATAATAATAATAATAATAATAATAATAATAATAATAATAATAATAATAATAATAATAATAATAATAATAATAATAATAATAAATGGAAGGATTATTATTAATATATATTCAATAACATATAGCTAAGTATATCAGTAATCTACTCTTGGTTTGCTGGTTGGTGCATGTGCCTCATATCCCTGAGGTCTCGTGTTCGATTCTTGCCCGCAACATTGCTGTGTTGATTGTGTGGGGTGTTCAATAACATAATAATAATAATAATAATAATAATAATAATAATAATAATAATAATAATAATAATATACTGAGGAATTCATTCCCTTCTCTCTCTAGGAGTAAGGGTTCTCTCTAGGTTTGTCCTAGTTTTGTCTCTTTAGGAGTTTCTTCCGGTGTTCTTGCCGGTTTCTTTGGGTCTTTTACTGTTTCTTTCTTTTGTTTTGGTCTCTGTCTTGGTTATTCTCGGTGTTTTTCATTTTTTCTGGTTGGTTTTTGTGTGTTGGGTTTTGGTTCCTGTCTTGGTTTTGTGTTGGCAAGGTGTTTTGTGGGTGCCATGGAAAGGAGTACTTCTTCTGGGCAAATTCTTGAGGAGTGTTTTAAGGGAGCAAGGAAGCGGGTTGTTCCGGTTGAGGTAGATTGTTCCTTTTTACATGATAATGCGAAAGTGGCGGGCCCCACGGAAAGGGCTCTTGGGTCGCCATGAGGAGTATTCTTTTTTGGAATTGTCGAGGTCTTGGGAACCCCTCGACAATTAATGCACTTTCTTCTTTAGTGCGTAAAATGTCCCCGGAGGTCGTTTTTCTTAGTGAAACGAAAGGTTCTAGCAAAGATATTAAACGTCTCCAAAATAAATTAAGATTTGATAAGAGTTGTTGTGTTGAAGCGATAGGTCGTTCGGGAGGATTGGCTTTACTTTGGTCTGACAAGGTTGACCTTTCGATTCGGGCTACGGATGTGCATTTTATTGACTGCTTTATTTTGGATGATAATGCGCGCAAGTGGAGATTGACTGGCTTTTATGGGTGGCCGGATCATGGGAATAAATACCGATCTTGGGAGTTACTTTCGTCTCTTGGAAGGATGGGGGATGAGCCGTGGGTCATTGGAGGAGATTTTAATGAGATTTTGAGTGGTTTGGAAAAAAGGGGGGGTATGGGTCTTGATGTCATGAGTAGCGATGCCTTTCGTGATTGTTTAAATGTTCATTGTTTGCGTGATCTTGGTTATAATGGGTATCCTTTTACATGGAGTAATAAAAGGGTAGATGGGCTCATTGAAGAACGATTAGATAGGTGTGTTGCTAACTCGGATTGGTGTACTTTATTCCCCTTTGCGTCAGTTGATAACGTGATTTGGGATGGGTCGGATCATATCCCTATTTTACTCCGTCTTCGAGGTCTTGTTGATAATGAGCGGGATAATCAAAAGGATGCGGATAGGATTTTTAGATTTGAGGCTCGTTGGATTGGTCATGATGGTTTTGACGAGAATTTGCGGGATATGTGGATGGCGTCCAAGTCCAAATTTGATCAAGATTGGGATAAAACGGTTGAAGAGTGTAGATCTCGGTTAAAGATTTGGAACAAAGAAGTATATTCGGTGGCCCAAAATCGCATAGGTTGGCTTCTTAAGCGGTTGAAAGTGCTTCGTAAAATGAGGATGTCGCCTAGTATTTTGGAGGAGTTGCGGACTGTCGAGCATGATATTAGGGTTTTAAGGCAACAACAGGAGACAGCGGCTTGGCAGCGTTGTCGCCCCTTTGTTTTGAGAGACGGGGATAAAAACACGGCTTTTTTTCACTCAAAAGCGTCTAATCGTCGGAAGCGGAATTATATTAAATGTCTTGAGGATTCTAGGGGTGTTCGTCATAAATGATGGGAGGGTCTTCAAAGGGTGGTTGTCGACTATTTCAAAGATATTTTTTCTTCCTCTAGACCGGAGATTTCCCTTGATGATGTTGATTTTATTCCTCAAAAAGTTTCGAGTGAGATGTGTGATCAGATTCTTAGACCCTACGTTAGAAGTGAGGTGGAGAACGCCCTTGCGGAGATGCACCCTTGCAAGTCTCCGGGACCGGATGGGCTTCCCGCTTTATTTTATAAAAAATATTGGGACGTGGTGGGCAATGATGTTTGTCATGTTGTGCTTAATTTTTTGAATAACGGTATTATGCCCGATGACCTCAATTTTACTTATGTGGCTCTTATCCCTAAGATTAAGAACCCATGTAAGATGACCGATATCCGCCCGATTAGTTTATGTAATGTGTCCTATAAACTAATTTCCAAGATTCTTGCTAATAGGATTAAGGCCTTTCTTCCCAATTTGATCGACGAAAATCAAAGTGCGTTTGTTCCGGGCCGTTTAATTACGGACAATATTATTATTTCGTCGGAAGTTTTTCATTTTATGGGCAATAATCAAGCGAGGAAACGAGGTTGTATGGCCCTAAAGCTCGATATGAGCAAGGCCTACGATCGTATGGAATGGGACTATATTGCTTATGTTCTTATCAAAATGGGCTTTTCGGCATTATGGATTAGTCGTGTTATGCATTGTGTGACGTCGGTTAAATATGCTTTTTTGGTTAATGGGGCGGCTTCGGAGGTGGTTACGCCTCATAGAGGTCTTAGACAAGGGGATCCTTTGTCCCCCTATCTTTTTTTGTTATGTGCCGAAGGCCTTAGTGCTCTTATTCACAAGGCTCATAATGAGAAAGTTATTCATGGTATTTCTATCTCTCGTCATTCTCCTATTCTCACGCATCTCTTTTTTGCAGATGATAGTTTGATTTTTGCCCAAGCTAACGTTCGTGAAGCAGAAGCCATTCTTGATATTTTAAAGAAGTATGAAAGATTGTCGGGCCAATTTGTTAACCTCAACAAATGTGAGGTGTCGTTTAGCAAAAGATAGGGGGGTGATATTAGAAAGCGGGTTGGGCGAATTCTTGGCTTCAAAGAGGTTCTTGCTCATGACAAATATTTGGGCCTTCCAACTTTATTCAAACGGTCCAAGAATATTTCGTTTGCTAGCATAAAGGAGCGTATATGGAAAAAGCTTCAAGGTTGGAAAGAAAAGCTTTTGTCCAAAGCCGGGAAAGAAATATTAATAAAATCGGTCGCTCAAGCAATTCCGACTTACGCAATGAGTTGTTTTAAACTTCCTCAATCTTTTTGCGATGAGGTCGAGAGGATTATGAGGAATTTTTGGTGGGGGTCTTCAAACTCATCCCGGGGCATTCCATGGAAAGCTTGGAAGGACCTTTGTAGACCCAAATATGAAGGAGGATGGGGCTTTCGTGATTTACGTCTTTTTAACGACGCTCTTTTGGCTAAACAATTTTGGAGATTACATTGCAATCCTGAGTCGCTTTTAGCTAAAGTTATTAAGGCCAAGTATTATCCTTCTTCGACAATTTGGGAAGCAAAAATTGGAGGCAATTCAAGCTATGTTTGGAAAAGCATAAGGGGGTCCCGTTATATTATGGATCTTGGGGTTCGATGGAAAGTGGGAAATGGTCATTCGATTAAATTTTGGACGGATGCTTGGATTGGGGGACAAGGAACCGGCAAATTAATTACGGCTCCTAGATTGCTTGATTTGGATGCTTCGGTGGCTACGGTTATCGATCAAGAACGCCATTCTTGGCGTCTTGATTTATTATCCGATATTTTATCTCCTATTGATATTGAGCGTATTAGGCGTATTCCCATTAGTTCTTTTGATTGCTCTGATTTACGGGCTTGGGCGGTAAGCGAGGATGGTTTATTTCGTGTTAAAGATGCATACTTATTAGCTCTTAATTCCTTTTTGCAGGCTTCTTCCTCGATGGGCCCGGATCCTATTTGGCGAAAGCTTTGGCGTCTTAATATTCCTCCGAAAGCTAGGATTTTCCTTTGGCGTGCTTTATGGGACATTTTACCTCATGGAATTAATCTCAAGAAAAAAGGGATCGAGAATGTGGAAAAGTGTAGCCGTTGCAGTCAACCGGAGAACAATATGCATGTGATGTTCGAGTGTCAATGGGCTAGACAAGTTTGGAGCCAAGCTTCTTCGGTTTTGGACTTTTCTCCTTGGGCTTCATTTCGTGAATGGTTTGGAATGTTATTAGAATTTCGGCCCATTGAGGAAATTGAGCTTTTTAGTACTTGTGCTTGGATGATTTGGGGTGCTAGGAATGATTTTATTTTTGAAAAATTGTATGTTGCCCCCGATCATTGTTTTAAGAGAGCTCATGTCATGCTCTTGGAATATCAAAAAGCGGCGGTTTCGGTGTCCTCTTCTCCTACTCGTCGTCAGCATGATTTTTGGCACCCTCCCGACGATGGATTCATCAAACTCAATGTCGATGCCGCCACTAAATCTCAAGAAGATAAGATAGGTTTGGGCGTCGTTGCTAGAGATGCTAATGGCAAGGTTTTGTTGGCAGCCTCGAGGACGGCTTGGCCTTATATTATGTTAATGTTGAACAAGCGGAATTGACAGCTTTTGCGTGGGCGGTTGATCTTGCCATAGAGGAAGGTTGGCAACGGGTTGTTTTTGAAGGAGATGCTCAATCCATTGTTCGTGCTCTTCAAGGGTTACACACGCGCAATTTCCAGACTCAGATTTTAGTCGACAATATTATTCATAGAGTCTCTTGTATAGATCATTTTTCATTTTGTTTTTGTTTTCGTGAGGCCAATTTAGTGGCTCATCGTCTTGCCAAGTGGTCGGTTTCGAGCTTTTGTTGTCAAAGTTGGCGGGATGGGGGACCACCTTGGATCTCGGATATTGTATTCTCTGATTTTCATCATTAATAAAGTTTGAGCCTCGCCTCTTTTCTTCAAAAAAAAAACAATATACTAATACGACTAAATAACTAATAAAGTACTAATAATACACTAATATAACTAATAATAACGAATACGGCTAAATAACTAATAATAAAGTACTAATAATCTACTAATACGAGTAGTTATATACTTATACAACTAATATTATTCTATTGAAACACTTATACGTACGACTAATACTAGGACTAATATTATTACGACTTATTATAAACTAATACAACTAATGATGATCATGATAATGATGATAGACTAATACGACTAATAATAACTAATACGACTAATACGACTAAATAACTAATAAAGTACTAATTTTTTTGAAAATAACTAATAAAGTACTAATAATGCACTTATACGACTAATAATAACTAATACGACTAAATAATTAATAAAGTACTAATAATAATTTTTTTTGGAGGACTAATAATAATTAATACGACTAATATTGACAAATACAACTAATAATGTACTAATATTGCACTTATACAAGTAATGATATAATAATAATACACAAATACAACTAATTAGAAGTGTTCATTCGGGTGATCGGGTCGGTTTCGGACGGGTGTCATTCGGTTCGGTTGTATTTCGGATCGATTATGTTTCGTCTGTTTGTTATGACGGGTCACACTCGGGTTGGGTCGGTTAGTCACGGTTCGGTTAAAGATCGGTTATTCGAGAAATCGGTTAAGCATCGGTTCGGTGCCGGTTGAAGTTAGGGTCGAGTGTTAATCGGTGTCGGGTTGTCATCGGTTAATAATTGGTTCGGTTTTGTCGGGTACAGATCGGGTTCGTTTTTTAGAAAACAGAATTCGGCTACGTATTAATAATTACTATCGATAAAAAACGAAATAGTTATAATGCAAATCAATTAGTTTTCATTATTACTTTGTTATTTCTACATGTTTGACCGAAAATTAAAAATATAAAGTTCTATAAATTTTCCTATAGTACGATTAAAAGTAGTTTAATAAACATAATTGACCATTGATTATTAGCTCTAAATATATGAAATCATGTATTTATTAGATTAACTAATAAAATGATTGAATATGAGCATATCATACTTCTATCTTAAAAATTGGTTTAGATTTAAAGCAATTCGATCCAAAATTCATTCGGGTTAAGTCAGTTTTAGCCGGATTGAGTTCGGTTTCGAGCATGATTCGGGTCGGATATGACTCGGGTCGGTCATTTTTAGGTTCGGGTAATCTCGGTTAACGGTTATGTGTCGGTTACAAAACTCGATTATAGTTCGGGTTCAAGTTTCCCATTTTCGGTTGTCAACCGGTTCGGGTAATACATCGGTTTGGATATTGTCGGTTCGATAAACCTGAAAACGAAAGATATTTTCGGGTCGATTTACTTTCGGTTTCGGTTCGTATTTTCGGGTCGGGTCACTTTTGAACAGCTCTACAACTAATACAAGTAACAATATACTAATACAAGTAATAATATACGAAGAATGCAGTAATGTGAGTAATAATATACTAATCAACTAATAATAATAATAATAATAATAATAATAATAATAATAATAATAATAATAATAATAATAATAATAATAATAATAATAATAATAATAATAATAATAATAATAATAATAATAATAATAATAATAATAATAATAAATGGAAGGATTATTATTAATATATATTCAATAACATATAGCTAAGTATATCAGTAATCTACTCTTGGTTTGCTGGTTGGTGCATGTGCCTCATATCCCTGAGGTCTCGTGTTCGATTCTTGCCCGTAACATTGCTGTGTTGATTGTGTGGGGTGTACACGCAGGCGCCACATGGGTGTGATTGGGTGCCCAGTAAGCGCCACGCGGGCGTGAAATGGCACATTAAAAAAAAAAAATTTTTTCCTTTTTTTTTCCGACCAAATGGTTTGGTCGCAAGGTGGTCGGTATTTTTTTAAAAAAAAATTTTCTGAATTTGGTGCAAATTGCTGAAGTAGTGTTTTCCGACTAATTTTCGACTAACACGATAGTCGGAAGTTCCGACTATTTTCCGACTAATCAAAGTTAGTCGGAAATTCCGACTGTTTTCCTACTAAATTGACTTGCCGACCATTCTATGCCGACTGGATGGATTTAGTCGGAATTTAGTCGGTATAGCTCTATACCGACTAAACTGCGACTGTTTTGGGTAGTCGCAACTTTGCATTTTTTTTTAGTGTCAGATCAATTTTGGACATGTAAAATTTGAATCAGTTAAGATGAACTTTGAGTAAGTTTCAAAATGATTAATATTTTCGCTCTGTTTACTTTCAATTTAATTCAAGTCATGTTCAGTGCAAATAGCCAGATATTATGAAGTTAAAAATTAAGTCGTGTTGATATAGATTTAAGGTCAGTTAAGTAGACACCGAATATAAAACAGATTTGGTGGAGATTCAGACGAGTTGATGTTGGGGTTATTAAGGTATATATATTAGATATCAGCACCTGAGCATGAAATCCCCGCTGCCGCTTGTGTTAAGAGCCTCAATCACGAGGCTTGCATCGCCTTCCAAAGTTACGGCTTTCCATTGGTGCTGAACAACAATTTGGACAGCCCATTCTGCAGCCTTTAACTCGGGCAATTCGGCCTGTACGGCTGGCCAGAGGGTCTTTGCAGCCGAAAGGAGAACTCTCCCATTACAATCTCGAGCAATAATTCCAAGCCCACAGCACTGCCTAAGAGAATTGGAGGCAGCATCAAAATCAATCTTAATGCACTCTGAAGTAGGGGGCTGCCAATGAGTAGTTTCACGGACAGAATTGAGATGCTCCTTAGTGTTCCATTGCTGGTATTCTTTAAGACCATCCTTAGCACGCTTGAAACAAATCTCCAGGGATGAATAAATCCTATCAAAGCAAAGCTCATTCCTAGCGAACCAAATCTGCCATAAGAGACAAGAAAATAAGTCAGCCATATTAGAATTAGAGACAATATCGGTAAACCAAGTCCGAACATTAGGGGCCTGATTATTGATTAAAGAGGGTGGCGCAAGGCTCCAAAACTTTCGCACCCAAGAACAGTCACGGAAAACATGCATTGTGGACTCATAATACCCACACCGAGGGCACCGAGCCGCATCAACCACATGCCTCTTATGTAAATTGCCCAAATCGGGAACAATGTCCCAAAGGGCTCGCCACACAAAGATCTTGGCTTTAGGGGGTATGTTAAGACCTCACATTTTCTTCCATATCGGATCACAACCCGAAGAACAAGAGGCGACATCATCCATACGCAAAGCAACCTGATAAGCATCTTTTACTTTGAAAGTACCCTCATTATTTTTGCTCCAAACCCGCTCATCCTCACAGTCCTCCCGGCTAATAGGAATACCACAAATACGCTCAACATCGTAAGGGTCAAAAATTTACTTAACTAACACCACATTCCAGCCTTTACAAACTGGATCAAAAAGCTCATGGACCCATGTAACATTAGGCCCATTCGACATAGGGGTGATGACTTTCCCCGTGCCACTCCCACTTAGCCACGCATCTTTCCAAATATGGACCGACCTCCCATTGCCAATCCTCCATCGGGTCCCCATCTCAAGAATATGCCTAGCCCCCAAAATGCTACGCCAAGCAAAGCTAGGGGCATTCCCAACCGAGCACTCCCATATAGTCGAGCCCGGAAAATACTTGCTCTTTAAAGTTCTAGCAAGGAGCGAATTAGGATGAGTACGGAGGCGCCAAAGTTGCTTCGCAAGAAGAGCACTATTAAATTTATCAAGATCTCGAAAGCCCATCCCCCCAACCTCTTTTGCTTGACACAAAGATTTCCAAGACTTCCAAGAAACGCCCCTAGAGGCGTTAGAATCTCACCAAAATCCCCTTGTGATACACTCAATTTCCTTAAAAAAAAGAAGAAGGGAGCCGAAAGCAACTCATCGCATAGCTCGGTATAGAGTGAAGAATAGATTTAATAAGAATCTCCTTTCCGGCCCGGGATAAAAGACGTTCCTTCCAACCTTGGAGTTTTTTCCATATTCTGTCCCGAATACCCGTAAAAGAAATCTTTTTGGACCTATCAAAAATGGTCGGAAGCCTTAAATACTTGTCATGGCTTCTAACTTCTTCCATGCCAAGAAACTCCCGAATGTGCCTCCTAACATCAACCCCCAAACCCTTATTAAAAGATATTTCGCTTTTCTCAAGATTGATCTTTTGGCCCGACAAAGCCTCGTACTCTTGGAGAATAGTCCTAATAGCCCTAACGTTATCCAAAGATGCCCGAGCAAATATAAGACTATCATCCGCAAAGAAGAGGTGGGATAAATTGGGAGCGCCCCGAGAAATAGAGATGCCATGTAATCGATCCTCCTTGTGGGCTTGACTAATTAGATGTCCAAACCCCTCAGCACAAAGGAGAAAAAGGTAAGGGGAGAGCGGATCGCCTTGTCGCAATCCCCTTTGAGGAATAATACGAGACGTCGGTTGCCCGTTAACCAAGAACAAATAAGACACCGTCGAAACACACATCATAATTCGATCCACCCAAGAGGCCGGAATACCCATACGGACCATGATCGCCTGAAGATAATTCCACTCTATTCTGTCGTAGGCCTTGCTCATGTCCAGTTTGAGCGCCATATAACCTCTCTTCTTAGCCAGACAATGATGCGTAAAGTGAAATACTCCTGAAGATAAAAGAACATTGTCGTATTTGATAAGGCGACCGGGAACAAATGCGCTTTGATTTTCTTCAATGATACTCGGAAGGATCTTTTTTAACCGGTTAGCCAAGACCTTGGAAATAATTTTGTAAGCGACACTACATAGGCTAATTGGGCGCAAGTCTTTCATTTCCTCCGGCTTGCGAACTTTTGGAATGAGCACCACAAAAGTATGATTAAGATCTTCAGGCATCGAACCCCCAACAAAGTTTTGAGGATCGGAAGAGTTAAACAACAGCTTGTTGTATGTCACGTCAGAAGCCAGCAAATCTCTCTAGTTTAGCCGCTCGACCCATGGCTCGGGCGAGCAGGCTGGTCGAGCCATGTACAGCCAATCGAGCAAGGTATCTGTGGGTTTCTGCTTGCTTTTTTTTGTCCTTTTGGTCCCCACTTTACTACTCCTTCTTGTACTGCAGTCCGTACTCTGAATTGAGGTACTACAACCCTCAAAACCTTACATGCCAAGTCTCCACTACCGATAGTACAATGTACAAGGGTACTTCTTGATTCTCATCCAACCAATCATAAAATGGTGGTTTGTCTTATTCTTGATTACACTAACAATCTAGTTAATTATCTTAATCTTGTTTTGATTACTTGGTGAACAAAAGTCATCAATAATCCTAACAATCTCCATCTTAACTTGTGTTCTCCAAGTCACAAAACATCACTTTTAAGATTCATCCAACAACACTCACAAACATCTCTAGCTAGTCAACATACTTAAAAATAAAAGAAATAAACATGTGCACAAAACATACAAAAACACATGCACTACAATTCCTTCTAAGGGTTACAAAAGAGTATGATTAATTACCAACCAAGTCCACACAACCCACGGGCTTGTTGAAGGATATTGGAATTACATTCAAATCATCAAAAGAAGTATCATCATCAGTGGTATCACATGCCAAACGAACTAAGGTTGAACCAAGAAGCTTGTATAAGCCATATGGACCCTTTCATGAAAAATTTAGGACCCTTGCCAACCTTCGTAAATCCACCTTCACTAATGCATCTAAAACCTTCTTTATCCAAAGTAACAAGGGAAATTAAGTATCTATTCATGCTTGGAACATTGAGGACTTCGGATAATGTTCTCACAACACCATCAAACATAATGAATCTAACACTAGTGGAAAAATCTCTATGGGCTGCGGGCATTTTATGGGTATGGGCTGCGGTTTTGTCTCACAGCCCTTGGAGTAGCAGCAAATAAGATAAAGTTATTGGCTGCGGACATAATGCCCGCAGCCCTTAACCCATTTTCAAAATTTTTTTTTATTTCGTTTTATACTGGGAAATCCAAAACATGAATACATAAAAACGAAAATTGAAGAACATAAATCTAATTTGAGACTTGAAATTGAAGAAAATTGAAGAACATAAAAATAAATAAATGAACCCAGAAATTTCTATTACAAAAAACGAACCCAATAAATAAATCTAAGTTAATATAACAAATCTAATTACAAAAATTGAAGAACCCAGAAAAATAAATAAATGAACCCAGAAAAATTACAATGAATCCAAAAAAAAACGAAAATTACAATCAACAAAAAACTAAAATAAAAAAATCTAAACAAAAACAAAAATACAATCAACAATGAACCCAGAATTTCGTAGATCAATTTGAACCCAGAATTTGAGCACCGTAGATCAATTTGAACCCAGAATTTCGAGATCTGGGCAATTTGAGCACCGTAGACCAATTTGAACCCAGAATTTCAAGATCTGGGCAATTTGAGCACCGTAGATCAATTTGAACCCAGAATTTCAAAAATTACAATCAACAATGAACCGTAGATCTGGGCAAAAAAACGAAAATTACAATCAACAATGAACCCAGAATTTCGAAGGCTGATGAAAATTTGAGCACCTAGACCAATTTGAGCAGCACAGCACCGTTTTGAAGGCTGATGAAAATTTTCAAGATCTTCGAACATTTCGTTTTGAAGGAGATGAAAATTTTCGTAAAGAGAGAATGAAAGGAAAGAAGAAGGCTGATGAAAATAGAGCAGCACAGCACGTAGATCAATTTGAGGGAGATGAAGTTATAGGGTTTCTGATTTTTAAGAGAAGGAGAGAAGGGAGAGAAGGGGGCGCCTCATTTGAGGGAGATGAGAAGTTATTAGGGTTTCTGATTTTTAAGAGAAGGGCGCCTCATTTTTAAGATCAATTTTCGTTTTTTTTTAATTAAAAACACACGCCTAATTAAAAATACACTAGGGGTTGCGGACAGATGTAAAAACCGCAGCCCTTTACTATTTTTTTTGGGTTAATTTTATTAATTTTCGAAAATATTGAAAACACTTTGGGGCTGCGAACAGTAGACAAAACCGCAACCCTTTACCTTTTTTTTTTACTACAGTTTGGGGCTGCGGACAGTAGACAAAACCGCAGCCCTTGTTAATTTTTTTTAACACATTTTTTTTACTCATATTGGCTGCGGGTGCTTAAAAACCGCAGCCAATAAGTAGCAGCCAATAGCTTTTTTTCCACTAGTGTAACATCCCCAACACCAACTATTGGACAGTTAGCCTCATTGTCCATAGTGACTTTTCTTCCATCAACCTTTTGATAGGTTGAGAAGAAACTAAAGATAGAAGTCATATGGCTAAAGCATCCAGAATCTAATACCCAATAATCACCACCCTTGTACTCACTAGTGACAACAAGAGCACCAACATCATATTCTTCCTCAACATAACTAGCCTCGGGCTTGGCGGAGCTAGTTCCTTTGGACTACATGTCATGCCTTTATTCCTACAATAATTGCACGTCATGCCTCATTTGTTTCTACTTGACTCCTTAACAAACAATGCATCATTAGACTCAATGGACAACTTTGTGCAAATTGAGAATCAATAAGGTCCTTTAATGTTATGGCCTTTTGAACATCCTCATTATACAAAGTGTCTCTACCATATAACAAAGTCTCTTTAAAATGCTTATAAGAAGGGAGTGGAGAACATACAAGAGAATGACTAAGTCTTCATCATCAAGTGAAACCTCTATATTTTACAAATCCAAAACTATAGAGTAAAACTCATCAAGATGAGGTTTCATAGGCTTACCTTCTTGCCACCGGAGATCATACAATCTACTCTTCAAGAGTAATTGGTTGGTAACACTCTTGGCCGTATAGAGTGATTCCAACTTCTCCCGAATCCCTTTAGAAGTTACCTCATTCTCAATTTCCCTCAAGACTTCATTGGAGAGACAAAGTTGTATGGCGGATAAAGCATTCGCGCCCATCTCTTCCCACTTAGCCTCACTAATACCAATGGGCTTCCTCTTATCACCTTCAAGTGCCTTATGAACACCATTTTGAATCAAAATAGCCTTCATCTTAACTTACCATAAACTGAAATTTGTGTTCCTGTCAAATTTCTCAATTTTTAACTTTATTGTTGACTTTTTGGACTTCAACCACTAACACCTTAAATAATTCTTGGCTCTGATACCAATTGAAAGGGGATGTATAAAACCCACTCAAGGATCAAAATATAAAGTTAAGTTAGTGTTTGTGTTGTGTCTTAAGTGTTGGAATCAAATAATACAAGTATGTAATGAATGGCAAAATAAAACTATTAATTAAGACAAGAACTTTTAAGGTGGTTCACCAATATACTACATACACCATCTAGCCTAGGATTATATTATGTTTAAAGGAGAAATACAAAACTTAATATGTATTACAATGGAGGTTATATGTAAAGAAGAATGGAGCTAATTTAGGGAGAAAATAAGCAAAATAGATTAGCTCTAAGTATGATACTATTGGGGCACTTAAAATAAGGTTTAAGACAAGATATTTATAGGCAAAATATATGGGACTTAGTACACTACACTACAAAGGGGCCAGTAGTATACACACACAACAGCTTGTTTTATGTCACGTCAGAAGCCAGCAAATCCCTCCATTATAGCCACTCAACCCAAAGTCCGAGCAAGCAGGCTGGTCAACCCATGTACAGCCAATCGAGCAAGGGTTCTGTGGGTTGCTGCTTGCTTTTTTTTTGTCCTTTTGGTCCCCACTTTACTACTCCTCCTTGTAATGCAGTCCATAGTCTAAATGGAGGTACTAGAACTAGGGCTAAACAAAGTTTGGTTTAAAACGTAAACCAAACCAGACCAAACCGTAATTTGAGTATTAGGTCTGGTCTACGGTCTAAATGGTCTGGTCTGGTTTTTTTTCAAAAAAAGATTACGGTTTACGGTCTGGTCCCGGTTTTTAATTTTTCAGACCAGACCAGACCGTAAATCGTACTTTGACCAAAAACCATAATTTTGTTTTATAAAAAACGGGCTTCTACCTAGATGTTTTGAGATATTATTATTTTTATATAGTAATATATACTTGAATAATGTCGATGCAATCAACCAATTACAAATTATATTTATTTAGTGTTTGTAAGTGCGAAATATATTCATAGAACATATATTAATTTGGAAAAAAATATTTTAAAAAATCATAAACCAAACAAGACAAAACCGTTGTAGAACGGTTTGATCCGATCCGGTCTCAACCGGAATTTTTGGTTTGGTCTGATTTTAGAGCCAGACTAGACCAAACCGGACCTGTGTGCACCCCTAACTACAACCCTAAAAAACCTTGTATACCAAGTCTCCACTACCCATAAAATAATGTATTATGGTACTTCTTGATTCTTATCCAACCAATCATAAAATGGTGTTTTGTCCTCTTAATTATAATTACATTAACAATCTAGATTAGTTATCTTAATTTTGTTTTGATTACTTGGATGACAAAAGTCACCAATAATCCTAACAATGACAAATGGAAAATCGTATTCATTAAACATCTTTAACCCTATATAAGTTATTTATTTTGAATGTAACCCATATAAGTTACTTACTCTGTCCTATTGAGAATTTTTAAAGTTCAATAATATTATTCCAGTAGGATAGATGAAATATTTTTTTTTTTTAATTATTTTTGAAAAGGAGTGCTTGTTAGTGATGAGTGGTGAGAGTTTGGTTCTTTGAAGTGAAGTACTACTTAGGGTCGTTCCTAAGTATAGGCAAAGTAGGCATTTGCCTAGGGTCCAGAGTTGGAAGGGGCCTTAAAAATTTGAAAATGTTAGTTAATGAAAGTACACACTTAAAAATTTGTAATTTATGAGTAGTATTTTTATCAATTAAGAATTATATAATATACATCTACATTTTTAATGCTAGATCTATTTTATTACTTTTCCAAACACCCATTTAAATTCAGAATCGACCCTTCTTAGAAAGGGCCCACTTCTTTCAGCTCGCCTAAGGCCCATACAATACCAGGAACGACACTAGTAGTACTATATATTTAGTAATTAAATCAGCAATGAAGGTCATCCATGCTCGTTAATAAAGTCAACTGTCAATTCTTAACCTAATCTCCTGTTCTGAATAATTTTGTGTTTATTATTATCTTCCGTGTTGAATGAGGAGTTGGAGATCAGATTAGTAAATTTGTTGACCCAAACATCTCATCTTCCCATTTGTTTCCTATTAAATCAATTATGACCAATTTATGGCCAACTTTATTTATTAATATAAATATTAATTAATATTAATATTACACTGCACTCTTTTGTCTCACTAAGATTTAACTAAAAAGAAAGATTTTAAAGAAAAATATTGAAAACTGTAAAATGTGATATTAAATGAACAAAGATAATAAATTTAACGGATGTAATTTATCCACATTGCATATATATACTTCATCCGTTTCATTATACTTATAACATTTGTCTTTTTACGTAATCAAATATATTATTTTAATTATTAATATGTTGAACAACTAGCTTGAATCCCGTGCCCAGCACGAAAAATTTTAAAAAAATTAAATAATTTCCTAACATAAATAAATTTTGTTTAAATTATAATGATATTAATTTATTATTTGTTAACTATAATAAATGTAGAAAAAATAATATTTGACGTGTAAGAGAAATTAAATAATTTCTTAAATATTTTTTCTGTCAAATATTTCTAATTGTCTTTCTTTTGCTTGAATTATTCTCTTACTTGAATTATTCCTTTAATTCTCATTCTTTAAATGTGATTAACATTTAATGGGTCAAATTTTAATTTGATATTATGTTTGACCAATTTTATATTGCCATAAAATTCCCGTCCAATGATGCACTTGTGAGTTATTGATATATATATATAGAATTGAATGTATTTTGAAGGGAAAACAATTAACATGAGAGTGACATGTGTCCTTTTTGAATAATGGTTTTAGTATATAGTATAAATGTACGTCTAAAAATTACTTATTAAAAAATTAAGAAGTATTATGAAAGTATGCAAGTATACGATTCAAACAAATTCCAATTGCCAACATTTTACGTACACATTAGCCGCAATTTATAAAATAAACTTGAACGATAAATAATACTCCCTCTGTTCTTTTACGTTTGTCCACCTTACTGTAACGAATTGTTTCAAATGTTTGTCCACATTAGAATACTTTCCATTTTTTGAAATCTTTTTTATCCAAATATACCCTCATAATTAGAGGTGTTCAAAACAGACCCGATGATTCGATAGACACCCGACTTTATAATTAGATCCGATTTGACCCGACTTAAAAATGGATGTACAATTATGTAAAAACCAATGTGAACACAAAACCCGATTTTAAACCGACCCAAAATACCTGATCCGAAATCAACCCGATGACCCGAATGAACACCTCAACTCATAATCCCTCCCATTTTCCCCAAATATACTTTCTTTATAATAATGACAATGATAATCTCCTTTTTTTCTTAATTTTATCTTTAGTTTAAGTGTATTTTCTCTTTCATAATAACAATACAGTCATTACTTCACATTACTATTTAATTAAAATAATTTTCACTTACTATAAATATTCTAGTTTTCTTAATTTATGTGAAAAACTCATAGTAGAAGATCTTTTAATAAGGAAAAGAGTTGTATTTCATGACATAAGGTAAGTATACATATATTACGCGTATTAATTGCCCATCATTTCACATAATATATATTACAATTCACAGCTTTCTTTTTAGCTAGATCCAAATTGCATTGACTATATATATTACAATTCTACTAGTTGCTCATAAAAGCACTTTCTTAATTTCTTCTCATTCCTTAGTCCCAACAAAAAAATATATACTCCATGGGAAGCTATAGAGTGTGTTGTTGTTTCACAAGACGGTTCGGGTTTACAGAACCCGAACCGCCGAGTGAAGTAAAAGAGTTATTTAAAAAGTATGTAGATGGTGGATATTATATGACAGCGGAGCAACTCCGGCGATTTCTGGTGGTGGAGCAAGGGTTTTCCGACGCAACAACCGCCGATGCCGAGAAGATCGTGGAGGATGTGTTGAATCAGAGACACCACATTGCTAAGTTTACCAGAAATTCTCTCTCTTTTGAGGATTTCTTCTTCTTTCTTTTCTCTGTTCAACTAAATCCTCCTTTCAACCCCAAGGTAATTTTCTATTTTTTTATAAAAACAAATTATGATTATGGAATCTGAATCGTGGGGACAACAAGTAATTAATGAGCTATTTAAAATGAGTTAATTGTACGTTACAATTATTTTATGTTCGATTAGATTATTAGTACAATAAATTACTCTCCCCTATTCATCTAAAATGTCATTAAAAATTATAAAAAATCTATATTAATAATATTTACATCAAAACGAATCAAATAAGATCCCACATGACTATGTTTTAACTTATAGATTAATAATAAAATGTAATTTAAAAATGATAGATGAATAGCATTCTAAAAGTAATTGAGACATTTTAGATGAATAGGAGGAAGTATTAATTAATCGAATATAAGATTATTTACTCAGATTGAAATAAGACTTGATTGTGCATTAGTATGGCTTTAATTATAAGACAATTATCTATATTAATTAAATCACATTTGAACAAAAAGGAAGGAGTAGAGAAACTGAGAAAGTGATGAATGATTTGATTACCTTTTTTGGATTTCTTAAAGATTTAAGAATTCAACCCTGTCTTAATCAACTATTCCCACTTCTATTAGATTTTGTATTGGTTGCCATATGGACCCAACTGATTGATTCTTTTTATAAGTCAAGAATTTTATTTAGTTAAATATCTTAAAAAGTTACTTAATACTTCATCCCTTCCATTTTAGTTACACTATTGGATTTTGGCACAATATTTAAGGGTTGTCAAATCAGTATGATAAGAATAGAGATGATGTATGATTGATGATGATATGTGGGATAGAAATAAAAAAATTATTATAAGTAGATAGTAGTGGTGAGTTGTGAGTATATTAAATAATTAATGGGATGGTGTATAATAGATGGTGATGTGTGGTAGGAATAAAGTGAGGATAAAATAAGTAGATTATTTTTGTCAATAATAGTAATGTTGCAAGTAATATGAAACTTCCGAAAATGGTAAGTGTTGCAAGTAAAATGGAACGTAGGAAATATATTATACTCCCTCCAATTTATAGACGATGAGACATTTGGGTTTTACATCAAAATCAAAGAGGGGTGAGGAACCACTTAAAAGTGAGTAAAAATTCTCTTTTTTTATAAAGAGTATTGATAATCTATTGTTGTTTTGTTGTGTGGGTGAAAAGATAAAAAAAATGACAAAAATAGAAATGATACATTTTTAGTGAATTGACAAAATAAAAAGTTGTCTCATTCTCTATTAATATGAGGTAGTATATACTATATTAATAATATTGTTATTATAATCTAAGTTATTTTTTTTAATAATACTGGTATTATTTTAAATTATTGTTATTTGACATCTTTTTAGATCATATCCTAACAATTAAAGGCGTAATGTTTAAGATTTTAGATGTGAGTTAAGGTTTTATATATGATCGATTATTATTATTTATAAATTCATAATATTAAATTGGACGATTACATCAACATAAATGACCAACTCATCATCTTCTTCGTATTCAGTTTAACAACACAATAATCAACTGGAACATTCTAAATTATATCGATTTGCAATTTTTAGTGACATTTAAACCATATAAATAATTCTTTACACACATATTTTACAATAAATAGATTTTCTTCTTTATATTGTTAAACCAATAAATTCTTATCTATCACAATTCTTTACGACCAATCCTATTGAAAATATAAAAAAATCCATTAAATAATTTAAAAGTATAACCTACATAATTGATCCGACACTATAATCTGGCAATCCATGATCATTTTCATTTCATTTGCTTGTCCACTACACAATGTCGTCATTTGCATTTGGCATCATGGTCGTATCCCATCGTAAAACATCTTAAAGTATAAACACAAATTCTTGTTATAGATCGTCTATAGCATAGACGAGTAAATATGGGTTAGTTCATTTTGTAAAATAAGTAACTGATTAGTTATCAGCCTTATTTTTAAATTTAAAATCATTGAATTGGGTTGTTGGGAGAGCCGTCATTGCCATAGACGGTCTCTCAGGAGACCTTCTGAAGTATAAATGACTTAAATATTAATTTATACTCCCTCCAACACAATTCAATTGTCCCATTTTCTTATTTGGCCAATTCACTTCAATTAATCCTATTTTCCTTTTTGTCTATCTTTATTTTACCTAAATACCACCACTTTTCCAATTCCCAATACTCAACTACCACCTTTACAATTAATTTAATCAATTAACATACTCAACTAGCTACCACCTTTTTGGTGGACTCATCCCACTCTTAATATTCGTGCCCAACTCAAATGGGACAATTTCCTTTGTTTTTTGTATGTTTGTCAATATAAATTACTTAATCTATAATATCGCTAATTTCTCATAATTAAAAATTATAAAAAAATGATTCTAATAATCTTCACCTTGCGACGTATTAAACAAAATTTCATTTGACAATATATTTTAAAATTTTAAAGATTAAAAATTAAATAAAAATTAAGAGAATATATAAATTAAAATAGTAATATATTTTTTTAGTTGGAGAATTTATTAAAAAATTGATAAATTGTGCAGATACATCAAGAAATGAGTGGTCCATTATCGCATTATTTCATATACACGGGACATAATTCATACCTGACAGGGAATCAATTAACAAGTGATTGTAGTGATAGATTGATTATAAAAGCTTTGAAGCAAGGTGTTCGAGTTATTGAGCTTGATTTATGGCCTAATTCTAATAAAGATGGTATTAATGTTCTCCATGGCAGGTCCTTTTCTTTTCTTTTCTTCCTATTCATCATTATTATTATATCAATTTGAAAATAGTGGTAATGAAAATGAAAATTAGTGTAATTTTGGTTGAAAAATCTCTTGCTATCTTGATGGTTATGCTTGTCCAACTTTAATCATCTTATTTTCTTCACGAATTTTATTCCTATGTATTACCATTGGGAGAGGTGGTATTAGGTGGTAATGGAAATTGGTAAACAAAATTTTTTGTGATCAAAATGTCATTACCATGGGAATGACATGGAACTTTTGATAAAATTGTACACTATAAATCATTCTCATTACCACCATTTAGTACCACTAACCAAACGGGCCATTAGATTATGACCTCAATTTCATTAAGTGACTCTATTAGGGAATCAAGTCGATCAAATGTTTAAATTAATGGGTGAGGCCCCAAGAAATGTTATATACTCTAACACCAATTTAGGAAGGAGTTTGGGGGTTAAATTTACGCAATGTGACCCCTTTTTTTTTGATGAAATAACAAAGATGTTGTCCGATAGACCTTTGGTGGATAACATTATGCAACTTTACGTAAATACAAAGTGTACATGATTTAATAAGTCATTTTACTATAGCCCATTATAATTCGAAACCAAAAAAATATATGATCACACAATGAATTAAGTTTGTATGTAAAAATAAAATTAGTATTATGTTTTTGGATTACATGCTACCTAGGGAAAGTGACTATATGAGAATCAAATCCGAGATTTTCCCAAAACAAAAAAGTAGTATCGAGACAATATCCGATTCTCATACTAGCTAGTAGAGTATTATTTTGTTGATAACATGTTTGATTGTTGATAAATGATATATAGGACCCTTACAGCTCCAGTAGACCTCCAAACATGTCTAAATGCAATAAAAGAACATGCTTTTTGTTCATCTGACTATCCTGTTATCATTACACTTGAAGATCATCTCAAACCTAAACTTCAAGCCATAGCTGCTCAGGTAAATCATAATAACACTCTATAATATACTACTCCGTCTGTAACATTAATTTTGCTACATTTGTTAATATAATATTTTTACAATTGATGTTTGATTAGATGATCACACAAACATTTGGGACATTGTTGTACTGCCCGGATCAAGAAAAACAGGGTCAGGAAGAGTTCCCATCCCCAGAAACATTGAAACATAAGATACTTATTTCAACAAAGCCACCTAAAGAATGTCTGGAAGCTGAAACTGATATGGTTGATGTAAGTAGTAATGCTTCAGATAGAAGAATGGACCTTCCAGATCTCCAACATCCTTCACAGCGTAAGGTGCCCCATTTCTTTAAGCCTCCTATATATCATTAGAACAAATTGGAACATGTTAGAAAATGAACTCCATTATACACTGTGTTTGGATTAGAGGTGTTCAATGGGACGGTCGACCCAACGGGTCAAGGACGAATCACATTTTAACGGGTTATTAGCGGGTGGGGGTCAATAATGGGGCGGGTCATTACGGGCCTTGGTGGAAAGGGTCGAGCCGGGCCAGGTTGGATAATTAATACTCCCTCCTATTCAGCTAAAGTGTCCCATTTGACTTTTCACGGATTTTAAAAAAAGTTAAATGGGATCACATGTGTAAGAGAAAATATAGAGTTTTTGAATCTTTATAGGTGTAAAGTAGGGTTAGTAGGTATAAAGGTGTAAAAAAGATAAGTTTAGTAGGGATAAATTGGTAAAGTTAACATACCAAAAATAGAAATGGGACATTTAAGGTGACTTGACCCAATAAGGAAATGGGACACTTAAGCTGAATAGGAGGGAGTAGTATTAATTGCGAAAAAAAATTTACCAATTTTTTTAAAATTTTTTTTAAATAATACTCCCTCCGATTCACTTGTGTTGTCTCATTTCCTTATTTGGCAAATTCATATCAATTGTCCAATTTCCTTTTTTGTCTATCTTTTTTACCTAAATACCCCCACTTTTCCAATTTCCAATACCCACTACCACCTTTATAGTTAATTTAATCAAATTAAAACCTCACTTTTCCAATTCTCAATACCCAACTACCACCTTTACAATTAATTTAATCAATTAAAATACCCCACCATTCCACTCTTAAAAACCGTGCCCAACCAAATGGAACAACACAAGTGAATTGGAGGGAGTATTATTATACCCAATGGGCCATAAAGTATAATAAAAACCATATTCTATGAACTTTTTAAAAAAGGGTCAAAGTGGGTCGAATTTAAATGGGTTTGACCTGCCCCGACCCATTTATCATTTGACATGAGCCGCCCCGCCCCGGCCCATTTAAATTTTGACCCAACCTACCCCGACCCGACCTGTTGAACACCTCTAGTTTGAATAGAGAGAAATTGAGGGGAAAAAAGGGAAAGGATTTGAACGGATGGAGAATTCCATATTTGGGTAACGAAAAGGGAAAAGGGATTTTGAGAAAAAAAACATGGACAAATTCTGTTAAGAATACAAATTCTCCTAAAGTGAAAAGAATTGGAGGAAAACAATTGTTTTCCTTCTTTTTCCTTTCCCTTCTAAACAAAAAGGCGCATTCTCCCTCCTTACCCCTCCCTTCCTCTCGCTTCCTAATTTCCTTCCCCTTCCTTTCCACTCTTTTCTTTCCTAATTTGCGATTCAAATAGTGATAGTAATGAGTATCTGATAGAATATTCTATATCCTCAACCATTACTCTATGATGAGCCGATTGAGTATATCCTAAATAAATGTTGTATACTCTATTACTCGATCCCCTCTAATTGAGTACACCCTGGATATGTTATGTACTCTATTAGTATCATTTTGTAAAACCTTTGCTTTTATATTATTATAAAAAATATACAACCAAAATAGAGGGTGCAGGGTAAGCAGAAAAGGGCTAATGCAGCAAGTAAAACACTGATTACATTATATGAATGGATGTTGCAGATAATTGATATGGTTGAAACTGAAGAAGAAGGGAATGGAAATGATGTTTGTTACACGGATAAATCTCAGCGTTTCGAGCCACCTGCATACAAATCTTTGATTGCAATTCCTCAGAGAAAATGTAGGTTGGAGGAAGCAATTAAGAATTGTGATGAAGGAAAAGCTATTCGTGTTAGTTTGAGCGAACAAAAGCTCGAAAAAGCAGTAGCTTCTCATGGCAAGGATCTTGTTAGGTTTACACAAAAGAATATGTTAAGGATTTATCCGAAAGGAACTCGATTTAACTCTTCAAACTATAATCCATTTGTTGGGTGGACTCATGGAGCTCAAATGGTAGCATTCAACATGCAAGGTTATGGCAGATCATTATGGCAAATGCATGGGATGTTTAGAGCTAATGGGGGATGTGGTTATGTCAAAAAACCTCATTTCTTGATTGACAATGATCATGTATTTGATCCTAAAGTTAAGTTGCCCTGGAAGGTTACTTTGAAGGTAAGGTTTTGTGTATCCTTACAACAATGCAAACATAATGCATGCTTCTTCTGTTCCGTCCCATGGACTTTGCAACATATTTCATTTCGTCCGTTCTATAAAATTTGCTACATTTCTAATTTTAGCTATGACCCAACAACCAACAACCAACAGATTTCTCGTTTGGAAGAAATCTTTTGAACCCTCCTCAATACTTTCTCTGTATTACCCCTCAAATGTGATTGCACGAACACAACGATATTAAAGCCTGAACACTATGTTTGGATAATACTTTTGAAAGGAATATGCATTTCTTCATTTCCCCTTCCCTTTTTTACATTTCCTCCTATTCAACATAGAGTAATTCAGAATCCTTATTGAAGTACAAACAAAGGAGGATTGTTATAAATTAGCGACAACAAACGTAAAACATTATCACATCTTGACCTATTGAACATGTCTAGTTATAGAGTTAAATATCTCTTTTCTAGTGTTTCAAAATGATTGTCCAATGTACTAACATAGAAACAACATTACAAACATATGGAAACAGGTGAAAATATACATGGGAGATGGTTGGAGAATGGATTTCAAGAAAACTCATTTTGACAAATATTCTCCACCAGATTTTTACACCAAAGTAAGTCCAAATATTCTCTACTCGTTCACTAATTCTTGTTAACTTTACAGTCAGATTCGGCCCTGAGATAACAGGCATAAGGCGAAATATTAATTATGGCGCTAACTAATAAATATAATATTATATGCCCATAACTATTAAATATCAAGCATCATTATTTAATTTTAATTTAGACGGCCCAAGGCACAGACCCCTCTTGCCCCATCCCTGACTACAGCTATTGATTGTAGGTTGGAATAGCAGGAGTTGGAGCGGACGAGACGATGCAAATGACAGCAGTAAAGGATGATCAATGGACACCAATTTGGAATGAAGAGTTCAGCTTCCCATTAACAGTGCCAGAATTAGCTTTGTTGAGAGTTGAAGTATATGAATATGATAATGACAAAAAGGATGATTTTGGTGGCCAAACATGTCTGCCTGTTTCTGAATTAAAGCCTGGGATTCATGCAATTCCATTGTATAATCGTAAAGGAGAGAAATTTAATTCTGTGAAGCTTCTTATGAGATTTCAGTTCCTCTAATTCTTACACCCCTGTTAGACATCCAAATTTTGTATGCACATATTTTGTTGTAGAGTCATTACATTACTTTAAAGAATTTATAAGAAAAGGAATAACATTGAAATACAAAATGAATTTGACCAGCAGCTAGTCTCTTGAGAAACCGTCTTTTGAGAGACGTATTTCAAGCTCAACCCATTAAAGATTAATATCTATTTACCGTATTCTTAATGCCTATTTATATTATGTTTAATGCTTACTTACCAAATCCTTAATGCCTACTTTCCATATCTTAAATGTATGCCTACTAACAATAATTTTTAAAAATATTATATAATAGGTCAGCCCAATTAGAGATGGTCACTCAAAGAGACCGTCTCTCACAAAAATTTGAGTTTTGACGAGGGTGTTTGATTTAGCTGAAAATATATTTTTTATATTTTTTATTTGATGGAAAACTCAAGACAGCGTAAAAGTGTAGCGAGTTTAGAAAAAAAAATAAAAAGATGTTTACAAAGGTTTATATCATAATTACAAAATTGTAAGGTGACCTCACATCGATTTGGCCACGTTGTAAATTTTTTTTTAAAAAATAAATTAATTTTTCTCGCATTATAATTATAATTAAAGAGGTAAGAAAGACATAAAACTTTGAGTTGTTTCAAGGAATATCATATTTTCAACACTTATGTTAACATGGGCAGAATGCCAACAAATACAATGATACATAAATTAATGGCAGGAAGTGATGCCTTGAGTATAGTTTATTTAAATTCTAACTTTGGGAATAGGAAACTTATATGCAACTTCAAAGAATAATAATATAATTATACCGCAAGTTAAACTTTTTAACTATCTTTTTATTACCATACTTATATATAAATTAAAACATTCACAAAATATAATCTTATTTTTGAACCAAAAAACATGGATGTGATTAGAAGATTTCATACAAGAGGTGATCATAGAAATAGATCAACATACAGAATATGTTTCTGTTTTAGGCTTATGTTCAGGCTTAAACTTGCAGAAGCTCCACAAGAAATTGAAGAATTATTCAATGATTACTCAAAGAATGGAGTAATGACAGTTGAAAATTTGCAAGAATTTTTGAGAGAATTTCAACAAGAACAAAATTATGTTGAAAAAGCTGAATCCATTTTTAATAGTCTTAAGCATCTTCATGTGTTTCAAAGGAGTGGTCTTCACCTTCATGCCTTCTTCAAATATCTAACTGGGGACCTCAATTCTCCTCTTGCTCACCAAGGGGTATCTCTATTTCGTCATCTTATTTTCATGGGGCTTTACTTTATTATTGTTTATTGACAATGTCAGCATATAATCGGAAAACACTAGGTGCACACATTGTCAAGAAACCAACTTAACCAAAAGCTTAAGTTGATGGTTAAAGTCCTAAGATATGTTATATACTCTAACGCGCCCCCTGGCATGACAGCCCTTTGGGTTAGAATTGTGGATGCATTACAGACTCTTCTTATACCTGGTGCTGAATATTTCACTTTAATGAGGGGTGGCAAAGATTGAACCATGACATGTTGTCAGTCTTGTCACACTGGCTTCTAATACCATGTTAAGGAACCAAATCAATTCAGCCAAAGCTTCTGATGGTTAAAACTTTTTGTTGAGTTGGTTTCTTAACATGGTATCAGAGCTAATAGTTAAGCTGATAGTTAAGGGCTAAGGACATGTTACATATAATCTAACATACACTGTATAAGCTAAGAAGATACCAGCCCAAAATCATATGATTTACTAACACACACTTGTATTGAATTGAGTATCATGTGTTAAGCATCTAAATATGCAAATGCAGGAGGTGCACCATGACATGAATAAACCTCTGTCCCATTACTTCCTATACACAGGCCATAATTCCTACTTAACTGGGAATCAGCTAAGCAGTGATAGCAGCATTGAGCCTATCATTAGGGCCTTACGAAACGGTGTTAGGGTGATCGAGCTTGATTTGTGGCCGAGCAAGAAGAACAAGCATGATATTGAAGTCCGCCATGGAGGGTTTGTTCAACTTCTACCTACACTTATTCTGCTGATGAACATTCTTATTTGTGAATATGATTGAAATATTAAGGACTTACAGGACAATGACTTCTTCAGTAAAACTGATCAAATGTCTAGAAGCAATCAAAGATCATGCTTTTGCTGCATCAAAATACCCTGTCATCATTACTTTTGAAGATCACTTGAGTCCTCGTCGTCAAAAGATAGCAGCCCTGGCAAGTTTAGACGAATGTTACCTCAAACGAAATTCAATTCGATACGAGAAACAAAAACAAAAACAAAAATTGTTAATTTTTTGAATTTCGGAAACGCAGAAATTGTAGTTATGGTCTTATTTTGAAAAATTTTATTGGTAGAAAAGATTAGAAAAGAAACTAAATGAAAGAAAAGATAAGGAAAAAAGAAATGAAAAGAAGTAATAACTAGTTATATATTTTTGGGCTTGAAAAAGGTAATTTATAAAAATTAGTTTTGGAAACTTAAGTCGAGAGTATATGGAGATTTTAAAAAAGATTAAATAATTGATGTAGGCTAATTATGTCCAATTAACGTGATAATAAAACCCTATTTTTCTTCGGAAACTTTTAGCTTATGGGTTTCTTGTTTGGAGGTCATCTCACCATGAGACGGTCTCATACAAGACGGATTGATTTTTCTTTGCATTCAGATGGTGAGCAACACATTTGGAGAAATGTTGCATCATGGAGAGGATTTTGTTGAATTTCCTTCACCAGAAAAATTGAAGGAAAAGATTCTGATATCAACTAAACCACCAAAAGAATCTTCAGAAAGTTTCAATGATCAACAAAGTTATGATCACAAAACCAAGGAAATTTCCGATAGATCACAGCCAATACAGGAAAATCACAGCGGAACACCTTACACAGATCCTGAGTTTGACATACCAATCAAGGTTAGCCTGCAAGATGACGAGGAGGAAGAGGAAGAAGACGAGGAAGGTAGTGTTCCCGAGTATAGGAACTTGATCGCGATTCATGCTCTCAAGTGGCAAGATGGAAGACTCGAACATTTGATAAAACAGAATTCTAATCGAGCTGCTCGACTCAGTATGAGCGAACAGGAGCTTGAAGATACTGTCAAATCTCATGCAACTCATATTGTCAAGTTAGTGAACTCACTCACTCACTCACCTCGAATTCGTAGCACTTATGTCATAACATTAAGCCTGTTATAGGCTAAACTGTCAGCCGGGTTTTGGCCTGGTGTGCAGGTCAGGTTGGATCTGATAAAATTTGATCACCAATTTATAGTTTCTGAACTGCCTATGACAAGTATCTTATGATTGAACAACCAGGTTTACACAGAAGAACCTACTCAGAGTATATCCGAAGGGGACACGCGTTTTGTCTTCGAATTACAATCCACTGATTGGATGGACACACGGAGCGCAAATGGTAGCATTAAACATGCAGGTTCGAAATAAAATTTCTTAATTTCTTACAGCCTCAGAAAATATGATTCGGTCCGACAGCTGAATTTTTTTTTTGCGAGATTAACAGGGTTATGAGAAGCACCTATGGATCATGCAGGGGATGTTTAGAGCAAATGGTGGTTGTGGTTATGTTAAAAAACCAGATTTCTTGTTAAGGAATGAGCCATTTGATCCCAGAATCAGAACGCCAGTCAAGAAAATTTTGAAGGTCATTCATCTGAAATCTCCAACAAAAAAAAAAAAAAAAAAAAAAAAAGAGAAAAACTAGGATTATAAAATTTTATCAGAAAAAAACTTACATGTTTGTTATTATACAGGTAAAGTTGTATATGGGGGATGGATGGCATATGCAATTTCGTCGAACACATTTTGACCCATGTTCTCCACCAGATTTCTTTGCCAAGGTCAGTTGAACTAATAGGTTTGCGACCTTCTTATGATGAGGGTATTGATCTGGCTTCTTTCCCATTCCCCTCAGACCCTGTGTAGGGGGGGACTCAGGGATGATGATGATAACGATGAGGTTTTTGGCGCTGAATGTGTAGGTTGAACTATGGGGAGTCCCAGCTGACATGAAGAGAGAAACGACAGCAGTTATTGAAGACCAATGGGTGCCAATGTGGAACAAGGAGTTCAAGTTCCCCTTGACAGCTCCTGAACTCGCGCTCCTAAGAATTGAAGTGCGAGATGAGGATGTAGACGGAAGGCATGGCTTTGCAGGACAGACATGCTTACCAGTCTCGGAGTTGAGAACTGGAATAAGAGCTGTTCCATTGTACAGCGAAAAGGGCGAGAAATATGAACATGTTAAACTTCTCATCAAATTTCAGATTTCACTGCCATGAGTATTATTAAGTATAACCTCCTTTTTCTTCATTAATACAATTTCTTACTAATTACTATGTATGTTGGTGAATTGTTTGTAATATAAATACTTGATCATTATACTTATCTCTTATTTATAACAATACCATCTTACTAAGGTACATGTACTTATTCGAATACCGTGATTCCGCTGCAGTTTTATCATTTGCAACTTTTGAGTTCTAATTTTAGGTTTTGAGTCTATAAGTGTAAACATGAAGATTGATCGTGTCAAGGTGTTCAATAGAGCAAAGAAAGTTTAGTTTCTAAGACCTCGCAAATCTCGCTTGAAAGGAAGCCACTAACGACATTAGGGTAACGAAATGCTAATTGGCATCTAGAACTCAGTGGACGGATTAGCAAAAAGATTACCTAGAATAGAGAAGCGAAAAACACCCCCTCATTCTGAACAATAGACTTGAATTGATTTTAGAAGGCGATAAATTTGTTATTGTTTTATTTGTATTAATACCTCGAATTAGATATTAATATGAATGAAGCGAAAATTAAACTCAACTAAAAGATTGGAAAAATTTTCATACATAGAAACATGTCACATTGAGGCAAAATTTGATGATATTGTTCAAACTCCACTAACACTTGCTAGTTCAGTAGTAAACTAAGAAGGAAAAAGCTGAAACAATAGATTGATATGAGAACCTGGGAATCGTCTGATCAATCGCAGATGTATTTCCGTCACTACCCCAACAGATGACCGAACAATTACTCCTTAGCAGAGTAGAGCGCAAGTCAAAGAGATCGAGGGCGATCTCTGAAAGGGAAAGGGATATTAAGTTGGCACAAAATGTATAATAACTAAGTTCATTTGCAAATACACAGCCACCTTCATAATTTTGCACTTCAACTAATTTAACAGTAGATGAAACAAGTCTTCTACAGAGAGATCAGGAATCAAACATGCCACATTAAGCATTTCAGGATGAAGAAACAAGTAATGATGCATAGTTATGATCCCATATAACCTTACTTAAAAGCTATTGATGGGATTGGTCGGGAATGAAGACCAGTCCGGTTGCTAACATGTTCATTCTACACCTAGAATTTTCCGGCATGCCCCATGTCTTGAGCACCAGTATAACATAACAATGAGAATTGAAGGGCAAATATTACTAGAACTTCTGAATGCGAAAAATTGTATCCCAAAAAATTCGTTGATCATGCACCAACTATCTTCGACAACAATAAAAACTACAATAACAGCTATTCTTCAACAGATTCCTGAAGATGCTCGGATTGGTAAGAGTAATCCGCGTCAAGAGCTTCCATTGTTGTCCCTACTTTGAAGCTTTTTGTCCCCATTGTAGTGAAAGGCAACAATCCAAATGCTCGGGCTATCTTGATCTCCCTTGCAACTTTCCTTTGGGCTTTTGCACTAATTTTAGTCTTCAAAATAAACAAGTAATATTCATAATCCACAACAATATTACCAAAGCGTTAATCCGAAAAAAATAGGGGTCGGCTACAAGTCATTCATAAACCATCATTTCATGAAACAACATTCCATTATCCCAATGTCATAAGTGGCTCCACCCTAAGGGTCTGTTTGAGGGATTGAATGTATGCAACCTTACCTTTGTAAAAACAAAAAACAAAAGATTGTTTCCAATTGACTCTTAATACTAGAAGGAGAAAATAATCATTGGCCAATATAGGGCCAACACCATACCTGGCTTCTCTTGATTATTATTCCAGCGTCTGTCAAAAAATTGGCAAGGAATCTCACATTCTGCAAAATAGTCATAGTTCTGAGATATAAAATACACGACAAGTTCCATACGAAACAATTTATAGGGACACCAATTATTCTACTCACAAGACTGTAAGTATTAATGACCATCACATGCTTACCCGGAAATCTGCTTTCTTGAGAACCTCATCTGAAGTTACATGAAACTCGGCTCTTTTGCTAGGTCTCCAACTTCCAGGCTTTCTAAGATTTAGATCCTGCAAACAACAAAATTGATTGAGAGAAAAATTTTCAACACAGCTATATTTACCGTAACATATTCAGTAAAGGCAAGAAAAAGATAAGGATGAACACTGTAGTGATAAATCAATCAAACTTGGCGATGAGGGCTAAAAATGTGTATTTTTCTAAGTGTTGGACTCTACCATTGCAACCAAATTCAATATATGTCATTCCCAAAAGAAGACTCAAGTATATCCATGTGAAGGTTTTAAAAATAACGAATTGGAGTAATTATAGGACCAAGGATCCTTACAGCTGTTAATCAAATATTAACAGAAATGCAGCAACAACCCTACGGAAAATAATAGAACCAAATTTATAAATCAATAGGCTCATGATACTATTTTTGGGAGTAGATATCAGAGGATAGACATACACTTATATACTAGAGTAAACAAGCAGCTGACCATCAGCTAACTTAACAGCTTAGCTGCAGTATCAACATTACACAGGTCATGAACTCTAGAAAATTAAGCTACATACCTCAGGGGTATATGTCATACCAGGCCTGAAATTCATGTCCGCCCTATAAGAAAAATCTTCTTGGTTGATCTCATTTGGGTCAAACTCAAAATACTTAGCTGCCTCCTTCATGCTATCTTCAATACTTTCACCAATATTGGAAAACACACTCCAAGGCCGATTCTTCTCAACTTCGTCAAGTTTTCGATAGAGAGGACTTTCTTCGAAACTTTCACCAAATATGCGGTTCACAAAGTCATCAGCAAATGATTTGTCATCCCGATTCTCATCATTGCCATGACCTATGGAAATCGAGTAAACTATCAGGACATGATTAAGCTTAAGTTAACATCAAAAGACTAAGATAGATGCATCAAAAATCATGTGCACTTCTTATATATGTGAGGTTACATATGATGTTTGCTACCGAAGGTCAATCAAAAATAACCTTTGTCTATCTTGTCACTAACAAGAGTAAAATTACGTACCTCTGACTTCCCCCAAACTTCCCAAACTTAACCCTAGACAGAAGTCACTTAATGAGATTAGGGCATAGTATAAAATCTAGGCTACATTGCATCGCATTGAATCGCATTGGTCGTGTTGTATAGGTTTTCCATATAAACAAATATATATTTTCCGTGTTGTAAAGGCGTATTATGGTTTCGACCGAAATTGGGTATTATGATTACTGCATCACTCCCGCTACTGTACCATTATTCCGTAACCGCAATTGTAGTGTTACCGCATTTTTTTACACTATTCATTAGGGTAATGAAATGTTGTTGTAATGGAATGATGTAGATGCATCATTGAAAAAAATAAGAAAGGGTGTTAAGTCAACCTTAACTTTAGAAATAAGTTTGGAATTTTAAATACATTCTAACGAGTTCATATAAGTTCAAAAAGGGATAAATTCTTATACACAGTTCTAAAAATGACACATAAATACTTAAAAAAAAAAAAAAAAAAAAAAAAAAAAAAAAAAAAAGATAAAAAGTTGAGAATCATAAGGTATAGGGTGCAAGCAAGGAGTCCCTTTGCCATTACCGGATAACAGTAGTTATGCGATTAGAAAGAACATAAATAAATTTTCTACTTAAAGTTTGGCAAAATTACTAATGGCTACAACTATCATTTAGCTCTCTTTTGCTATTGAGTTCAAACAACATAAAAAAAAATTGCTCTTAGGCCTTCTATTAAGCATACCTTTTATATACATTCACTCACTCAAAGCACATTTTTCCATATTTTCTCATGCCTTAATGTCATTAATGTATTTTAAAGCAACATTTGCTTCCTTAAAACTTCACCCCTTTTGTAATTTATCTCTCTCTACAATTGGTTTTCCTTATAAACCTTCGCACCCTTAAAATATTAATTATATTGAAAAGACCTTATTCATCTTTTCCTAGGGCCAATAACCAAAGTCAAACAATGAAAAAAAGATATAAACCTCAACTTCCATTGCTCCTCCTTTCGAAAACTTCAAATTATTGTTCATTCCAAACAAAGTAATTCTCTTTCCTTCTCATTCACTCCCTTTCTTTTCCCTCTCCTCCCTTCCTTACTATATAGTGATTCAACCAATTAAAGAGAATTCAGGTAAAAGTTCTAAAAGATCAAATAAGTTCCAATAAAGGATATTCAAGTTCAATTCACAAGTTGACAACTACAAAATATTAAACAAGAAAAGCTTTTGATCACTTCACAGTTCACACCATGAAAATATACATAAATCAAGTGCACCTTTAATGGAACTACTAATGATCCTCTTAATTTTGATATGTTGCCTCCATAGTCCATACTTCACAAAACCAATTGATGATACAACTTCATCTTATACTAGGTGCACCATGTACCAAGGGTTATTTTTCGTTCAATTGAATTTTAGATGAATAAAAAAATGTCTTAGGGAAAATTTAAAACCAAGTTTGAAGAGAATAACAAAATGTTTTAATGTTTATTATTAAGGCCTACTATGGTGTACCCTGTGCACTTCAAATTTCAAATACCATGGAGAAGAAAATTAAAATAGCCGCAAATAAGTACTTAAAAAGTATTGAACACACCAGAGGTGAGCTTTAAAAAGTGTTGAACAAACTGAAATCAAGACAAATAAGTTCAAATCCAACCTTAATACTAATATGGCACCGACTAAATCAGGGAAACACAGATCTCTGATGCTGCATTTCTTAAACTCTTAGCATGTCATTCAAAACCCTATATCTTAACTATTTCCTAAACCATGCCAAACTACTATGAGCCTATGACACAAGCATAGTGCAAAATATCGCCTCTATCACTGTGCCACAACTATATTGTACCGGTTTTAAAATCAACGCAACTGATATATAGCCGAGAAATCAGCAAACTATACCTCGGAAAGTTGTATCGTGATTGTTACTACGATCGATACTATATTGTTCACTATGGACACAAGTTCTACATCACAGGCAGTAAATTACAGAACAATTCTGCAAACACCCACTGAACTTCAAACTTTTCAAGAACAAAATTCTAGCAGAACAATATCAGTTACTCATAAAAAATTGAAAGCAATGGGAAAGTTCATCAACAAAATAATCAATAATATATTGGAATGGAAATAATGGGGAAAATACCAACAAACGACAAAAAATCTTTAAAAAAAATTAATTTACCCGACTGTGTATTAGTTGAAAGGGTCCTAAAAGTCATTGTCCGATTAAGTTGAGGATGATAAAATCCATCAGTAACAGATCGAATTCCAACCCTAAAAAACTTCATCCTTGCAGCTGAAAATTTAAAGGAAACAAAATTAAACTGAAAAGGATAAAATTTAGAAATACTCATAACTCAGATTCAGCCAAGGAGTTTCTTTTCCAATTGGAAAATAAATGTTGCATAAAGATTAAACAAATAGATAAACTCATAAGCATAAAGATTAAAGACAAACAAAAAGAAATAGAAATATAAACATAAAAGCCCTAATTGATTTACCTAGGAACTGAGAGAGAGAAAGAGAAGAGCTTGTCGCCGGTGCCCGGTGAGGATTTACCGGCTAAGCTTGTCGACTGTTGCTGATAAGTTGTGCCGCTGCCGATTGTTACTGCCAGCTGACTTGTTCGTGAAAATGTGAGGGAATTAGGAAGGCTATTTTTTTGAAAATGGGGAATGGAGAAGCTATTGTATTTTTCTGAAAACAGCTGGTCTTGGCCGAGACCGTCTCACGCTGAGACGGCCCAGCCCAAGACAGCAAGAGGCGGGATTCTGGAGGGAGCCATCAGAGCAATATATAAACTTCCTGATTTAAAACCAAAACTTCCAAAATAAAAAAACTTCCTCCAACACAGCCGGTTATCCAAATTTAAAAAACTTCCCTAATTAAACTTCCCTAATTTCTTCACAATTGATTAAACTTCCCTAATTTCTTCACAATTGATTAAACTTCCCTAATTTCATCACAATCTCTGCAATTTTCTTCATTTTCGTTTCAAGAATGGCTAAAATGGATGATTTAATGAATGATTTTGAAAAAGAAATGAGATTAGAAGAATCAAGAACACAAATTGAATGTGATTTCTTGATTCGTTTTCAAGATGAATGATCTATATGTGAAAGCCATATTCTTAACAATTTTTCAGAATTTCTTCATGATGAAGATGTTAATGGTGATTTTGACGATGGAGATGTATGATGAAGACGACGCAGACAACAAAGGTATGATCAATTGAGCTTTTATACATTGAAGTTTTTTGCTAAACACACTTAGTTTTTTGCTTAACACACTCACTTATTTGATTAACACACTCAGTTATCAAACGCATAGAGTTCTTAATTAAACTGAATGGATCAACTGTCTTAACACACTCAGTTATCAAAATACATTGAAGTTTTTTGCTTAACACACTCACTTGTTTGATTAACACACTCAGTTATCAAACGCATAGAGTTCTTAATTAAACTGAATGGATCAACTGTCTTAACACACTCAGTTATCAAAATACATTGAAGTTTTTTGCTTAACACACTCAGTTGTTTGATTAACACACTCAGTTATCAAACGCATAGAGTTCTAAATTAAACTGAATGGATCAACTGTCTTAACACACTCAGTTATCAAAATACATTGAAGTTTTTTGCTTAACACACTCAGTTGTTTGATTAACACACTCAGTTATCAAACGCATAGAGTTCTTAATTAAACTGAATGGATCAACTGTCTTAACACACTCAGTTATCAAAAATACATTGAAGTTTTTTGCTTAACACACTCAGTTGTTTGATTAACACACTCAGTTATCAAACGCATAAAGTTCTTAATTAAATTGAATAGATCAATTGTTTTAACACACTCAGTTATCAATATACATTGAAGTTTTTTGCTTAACACACTCAGTTTATTGATTAACATACTCAGTTATCAAAAGACATTGAAGTTTTTTGTTTAACACACTCAGTTTCATTGATAAGTTCTTAATTAAATTACTATCTTAAGACATTCAATTTCATAGTTAAAATGTTCAGTTCTCCATTACAATCAGTTTTAAGACTAAAGTTTTTTGCTTAACACACTCAGTTTCATTGATAATAGCCTCAATTTGATTCTTAACAGCCTCTGGTTTGATGGATATAGTGATGAAAACATGCATGACGTTCCACACTTACATGGAGTCAATGAAGAAGCAAGGAAGGTGTTAGAAACACTATAAGAGGACAATTGACTATCTTAAGACGACAACTGAATACTTTAAGAGGACAACTGGATACTTTAAGAGGACAAATGACTATCTTAAGACGACAACTTGTACATCAATTTTTTTAAGAGGACAACTGGATACTTTAAGAGGACAAATGACTATCTTAAGACGACAACTGAATACTTTAAGAGGACAATTGACTATTTTAAGATGACAATTGATAATTTTAACATAACAATTTTTACAACTGAATATGTTAAGAGGACAATTGATTACTTTAAGATGAAAAATGAATAACTTAAGATGACAACTGGATACTTTACGAGGACAAATGACTATCTTAAGACGACAACTAGATACTTTAAAAGGACAATTGACTATATTAAGATGACAATTGATAATTTTAACATAACAATTTTTACATTATAACATTACATCAAGTTAAACAAATATGCATTGTATAGCATATCAATTGAGTATTTTAGGAGAACAATTGAGTATTTTAGGAGGACAATTTAGTATTTTAAAAAAAAGCAATTTCGAAAGTTAACCTTCTATTAAATCAAAGTAAGCAACATACAAGCCATCATATATTAACATTAAAATGTTTACCACCAAAAAACAAAAAACAATGATGTTCTACTAACTTGTTTTAATTGTTCAAAATAAACTAAGATAAACTATATAATTGATTGTTCAACATTCAACACAAATTTCAAATTGTTGTCTATTTTCCCTTTGTGATATCCTTCAACGGAACCAACTTGTTCCGGCTAGTTCTCTTTGGTCGCTTCAAAAGTTCATGCTCCTTCTTCCTTTGTTCCTCCTCCTTCTTCTTTTGTGACAACTCCTCCTTTTTTGTGGCATACTCCTCCATCTTCTTTTGTGCATACTGCTCCCTCTTCTTTTTTGCATCATCCTCCTTCTTCTTTTGAGCGTACTCCACTCTCAACTCCCTTTCAGCCATGATCAATGGCCTCTTGATTTGTTTTTCTTTGTTCAAAGTATCAACATTCTCCAACAACACACCTCTATTCTTATTCACATCAGAAAGGACTAATCTGCAACAAATTGACCCTCTGTACCTTATCCTGTTTGCGGAAGATGTAAGAGGGCCAAAATTCTTGTCGCCCATAAATTGCTCCATGAAAAACGTAGCGTAAACACCACAGTCATATGCTTCATTTACAGCCCAGGGCATCTTAACAATACTCAAATTGTATTCAAGCACTTCATCAGCACAAGGGTGTTTAAATGTTTCAAGAAAATCAGAAAAACAACCAACAATAAGCTTATGCAAGATCGCTGCGTCTTTATAATCCTTTCTTCTCTTTATGTTATCAAGATAATGTACCACCTTCTGCCTTGTATCAACAACAAACACCACATGGTGTTGTTTTTCAATAGACATGGGGATGAAAAACTATAAAATAGAAAAAAGAAATACAGTCATCAGAAATATAATTAAAGCAATCAATTTCATGAATAACTCATTCAATTACGTTGATAATTCCTTTTCATAAAAACTGACAGATATAATATCATTATTGATAGACATAATGACAAAATTGAAAACAAATAATACGCATCAATTACATTACAAAGTGCCTCAATAATCAATTTATGTCTATCAGTTATCCAAATATACAAGTCAATATATACTTTTATACCTATCAATTAACCAAATTCCATCAAACTAACTAATATCCAAAAACAATAAATACGCTTATACCTATCAATTAACCAAATATACATGTCAATTAAGAAAGAGTATCAAAAAACATACCATATTTTTGAATTCAATTTCAGCGTTTGCATTCAAAAGGTCCACATGGAACTGCCATGCCTCAACAACCTCCACCTTCAATGCAATCGCCGTCTCATTATCCTTCTCCGTCATCAACATCTCCAAAGCACGCTATCGAATTAAAAACATATCATCAAAATATAAATAAACACGATCAAAAACTACCTCAAAAAGGAGGTGTGAACCACTTACATGAGCTTGTGTTGTGAACACAAAAGCTTTCCAATCTTTATTGGGAATCAACTGATCTTGCTTCCTCTCAATCATGCACAAATATACTGCCCAACAATCCAGAATTACAGACTCAATCTGGCCATAATTCTTCAAAGTCAACGCTTCGGCGCGTGAAATAGCATAAAAATCTTCAAATGCAAAAATATCTTCACTGAAAAACAAAAAGGAACACAAAAAGAGACATAGTATTAAAACAAATAAAATGTAATAAGATAAAAGGTAAAAGCGAAAAAGTATGGTTCATAGAACTCACTAGCTATCCATCGTTTCCTCAAGCATGCAGTAATCGATCACCTCCTTCTCTAACCGTAAAAAATCTTTGAAAAGTGGTTTATTCACAATCATAAACTGGGACACATACGGGACGTCCACACCGCTTGGCCCCAGCTCAATAGAACAACAATCTTTCAATGCTGAAGGGACATCAATATAATTAGGCTCATCCTCTACGTTCTGATCAGGAGTTGAATGCCCCGCAACAGTAGGTTCAACTGTTTCACTTTGTGCACAGTTTGATTTCTTTATTAATTCGTCGACCAACGCATCAACAGAAGCCAGCCACTCATTGTCTTCAAAAATCTGTTGAGTGACTGGCCCTACTCCTTCATCTTCGAACCTCTTCGTAGAAGCCTTACACAACCTATCCATGTAGGTGTGCACGACTACATCAATGTCTCTCTTCACCATCAAACAAGCCTCTTCAACAGACTATTAAAAATGCACAAACAATTAACATGTTAAATGATACAATTAACGCATTAAAACATACAAGTTCAAAATTATCAACTTATTTCCCACTTTTATAGTCAATCAAACACACAATACATCTTCAACCTAACAGCATCACTTAACATCTTATTTCCCAAAGTAAACAACTTAACACACACAGTTAACAAAAATAAACCTTTTAAATAGCTGTCAAAAAAACTTAACTTATCATCTTATTTCCCACAGTTAACAACTTAACACAAACATTTTCAAAAATAAACCTTTTAAAAGCTGTCAAAACACCATCACATATCATCTTAATTCCCACAGTTAACAACTTAACACACTCAGTTATCAAAAATAACCATTTTGAAAACATTCAAAACACCAACACTTATCATTTTATAACCAACAATTAAACAACTCAACAACTTATCAATTAATCTCGAATGTAATCATGAAAATAGCAATTATATGTCTAAATAGAGAAGTTTAAACATAAGTAAAACATATATACTCACATCTTTAGCCATGGATTTAATTTCAAAATCCTTCTTAATGCCATTCGGAATCGTGAACTTCAGTACATTGTCCACCTCACCCTCCCAACCAGCTTCACCCACAGACAAATTTTTAACACCTCCAGAAGAAACAACCGTACTTCCCTCGCAAATTGGGAACCCATCAACTAATAGCATACCATTGCCAAACCCTCCCTCCCTCTCTTGAATAAATCTCTCCTTCAACATCTGATCATCAAGGGTCCCAACTAGAGGAAGTGACCTTGGGTACCTTTGACCCTTGAATACAACACGGTGACAATACGCCACCAATAAAATAATTGAACAACCATTCACTGTTGAATAGGTGGAACCAGCTTTAAAGATTCGAGCAATGGATGATCCTAAAACAGACATCGTATATTGACACCAATCAAAAGAAGAAATTGAAGAAACTACCTCCACGACCGGTAGCAAGTTATACCGGATTTTGTTCTCCGGTAAGGGAGCTATAATAGATGAACCAACGTACAACACAAACAATTGCTTGAAAACGTCACCTCCCTCTGGATAGTCCTTGAACTTATCCAGTACCATATGCGTTTTCAGCTCCTCATCATCCCCGACCCCGAAAAAACGCCTCCACCTTGTGACCAGCTCTTTATTATTGAAAACAGATTGGATTAGATTGCTTTGATTAATCGGCAACCCAAGAATATCATGGACATCAGCAGCAGAAAGATAGTATTGCCTTTCCAACCTCTCTGTTTTGATCCATTGTACCCACCCATGAGGATCAAAGTTTGAAACCAGATATGCTAAAATACCTGGTGGGTATTTGGTGATCTTCAATTCCAGCAAACCACCAAACCCAACTTCTTTTACAGCTTGCATTTGTTGTTTTGTTAAAACAACCTTCTCCCCATCCACCGTACGCATAAACGACCAAATCTTGCAATTTGTTCTGATTTCCTTCTCCACCCTACGCACACAATTCCAAACTTATCACTTTCAATAAAGACCATACATGCATCAATTATACACTTATCTTATAAACTTATCACTTTCAATTATAAACTTATCACTTACAATAAAGACCATATATGCATCAATTATACACTTATCTGATAAACTTATCACTTTCAATTATAAACTTAACACTTTCAATTATCAACTTATCACTTTCAATAAAGACCTTACATGCATCAATTATAATACACATATCTAATAAACTTATCACTTTCAATTATAAACTTATCACTTTCAATAACGACCATACATGCATCAATTAGACACTTATCTTATAAACTTATCACTTTCAAATAAAGACCATACATGCATCAATTATACACTTATCTTATAAACTTATCACTTTCAATTATAGACTTTATCACTTTCAATAAAAAGACCATATATGCATCCATAATTAGCAAACCAACAATTATGGAAATATCAACAAAGAGCAGCAGCAGTTCTATATCAAATACCAACAATTCCAAACTTATCAGTATCAATTAAAACCATACATGCATAAATTATACAAAATATCTTATTTACATCTAGTTATACAAGGCAACATAGAATACATAAAACAAAACATGTATAATCAATCACTTAACTACTTCAATCTTGATGATAAAATATACAAAACAACACAATGAATACATATAAACCAACATGAATTTGAAGTACTTATCATTATCAGTTAATACAATATATGCATCAATAATTCACCTAATTACAACACACAAAAATCCATCACACATACATCCATTCTATGGGAAATATATTTCATGTTAACCCTAAATTTCAGAAATTAATGACCTAAATTTCAGATCTATATCAAATACATTTCATGTTAACCCTAACAATTATGGAAATATAACTTACGGTCCCTCTGGAGTTGAGATTACTGCAATTTGTTCTTTTGGTCTATTTCTAGACTGTTTTGCCTTCACAGCAGAATTTTTTGAAGATTCAGCCGACTTCTTTGAGATTTTAGCACTCTTCCTTGATACTCCTACTTGCTTTGCAATGCATGCCAACGACACATCATCGTCCTGCTTCCTACCTCGAGACTTCACCATTGTTTATATTTAACAAAAACACTACAAAAACAGAGGAAAAAAAAACAAAAATCACAAAATGTCTCAAAACGAAAATAAAACAACCAAACGAAAATCCAAGAACAACGAAAATGGAGGAATAAGAAGCAACAAAGAAACACGAAAATGACAGAAAAAACCGAACACATAATATAAACACAAAAATGATGATTAAAAAAAAAACATTACCAGTAATGGAGGAAGAACGCCAAATGAGGACGAACGAAAAAAGAGGAAGAAGAAGCAAGAAGGATGAAGAAGAAGAATCAAGAAGGACGAACGAAAATGAAGGTTGAAGAAACTGAAATGGCAGAGAATGATTGAGAAAACTGATATCTTTTGAATTTGGGAAGTTAAGAAGTTGCCAAAAATAAAACAAAAAAAAGGGAAGTTGGAGGGAACGGGCGCGTGAATTACACGCGCGTGCATCTGGGCCGCGAATAATGGGCCGTCTCACGCTGAGACGGTCTCGGCCAAGTTTTGTTGTTCTGAAAAAGGGTAGTAAAAATTGGAATAGCGAGGCTTTTGTTCGTCAACCGGTAGTCGTAGGCTTTTGGGTAGAGATGTCAATGGGTCGGACTTGGCTCAGATTATACATACTCCGACTTTGCTTCGAATAATAGTCGGAGCTTATTTTTCAGTCCACCTCCACTCGGAGTCTGATTATGAATACTCCATGTTTGCCCCGACTCGGACTCCGGACATCCAACGGAGTCGGATGTGGAGTTGGATTATTATCAAACCATCGTAGTGATATTATACTAATGATTTTAAGCATACAAAATTAACAAAATATATTTTTCAAATATAATTTAACAAAAAATATTACTTTGAATTCAAGTTTAACAAGAGAAATAGTCCAACTACTACAATTTAACAAAACTTTCTCGCATTTTGATTTGACGTATTTTATTTCTCTTTATCTGATTTGTCGTATTCTGATTTATTAATCTAAATGAAAATACCAAGTAGTTTTTCAAAATCAAAACAATTAGTATGAGAGGGAGCTTGAATAAGTCACGTCTAGAGTTTTAAAGAAAACAAAATTGGTGTAAAAGTCAAATTCAAAGTCAGATTCCTTTCAGGGTCAAAGTCGGGTCGGATGGTCGAATTTTTATCAAGGTCCAACTCTGGTCCGTCTTTATCTCGGATTCGGATCGTAAACTCGAAGTTGGAGTCGGATGACTTTTTCCTCGGACTCGAATCGAATTATTAGCCTCGGATCGAGTCGGACTAGGGTCGGATTCGGATCAAATTGTCATCCCTACTTTTGGGGGAGACAAAGTGGTTAGAGTGCAGTGCCTTTCGAGGATGTCGAATATTGAATTAGGGTTTTTGGATTTATGAACAAACAAATAATTTGAAAAGGGTTTATGGTGTTTCGATCTTCAATGTCATGAATAAGATCTAATTTGATCAGATTTAATTTGGTTTAATCTGATTTGGTTTGATTTATTCAGGTATGATCTAATCTTAATAATGAGATTTCTTTAGTCGGCATACATGATTAGTGATGTAGTCTTTGTTAGCAAAGACATTTTAGTCTTTTGGTTATGTTAGTTAAGTTTGTTAGTTGTTTCCAGTTGTTTTGTTTGATGTTTAGTCTTATGATTTTTGTCTATAGAAGTAATGATATTCATGTAAATGTTTCTGAGGTAAAAAAATATATCTTTCCTTTCATTTCATATTCTGTTTCTCATCTCTCTCATTTCTCATTACTTTTCTCAAGTTTCATCATCATGATCTTTCTTGATCATTCAAGAACTGCACCAAGTGTAGCTGGCTAACCCCGACTCCGCTATCATTGGCATCAGAGCTTGTAGCTCCTGTGGAATCACACTAAACAATCACACAAGATCAATAGAATTTTCTTGGAAAGATTTTTCAGATCAGTGCCAAAAAGAAATTATTTCCTTTGTTTCGTTCTTCTCAGAGTATTAACAACTGGCGCCATCCACACGCTCTCAAAGAATTGCAACAATGGAAGGGCAAATGAAGGACATGCAAGATCAAATGGACTCCCTCAAATTGGAATTAAGCAACAAGGCAAAGCTGAATGAAAGGCCTGCAACACCCACCACACAGCCATCAAGAACCATGATAAAACCTTATTTTGTGTATTTTTCCATTTCAATTTCGGTTTTATTAAGTAGAATTTAGATTTAACTATATAACAATTAGAGAAATTACTTTATAGAATAGTTTTATTGATGTAATTCTCTAGATGATATTTCTAGCTTTATAAGAAGGTCATTATGTAAATATATCATTTCAAGCAAAGAAGAAGAAGCAAGCAAAGAATTGGATCAGACTAGAATGCGTGGCCTGCGTAGTTTTACGCGGCCCGCGCATGCGCGGCCTGCGTAGTTTTACGCGGCCCGCGCATGCGCGGCCTGCGTAGTTTTACGCGGCCCGCGCAAGTCAGTCTGTAGGCTGGGCGGCTATCTTACTTTTTCCATTTCGGCTTTCATTTTCAATTGGATATTTAGAGGGGTTTAGGAAGCGACTTGCAGAGGCAAATGATGAGCAAATCCAATGGCAAGAAGCTTCATCAAATCTTTATAAATGAGCAAGAAAGCTTAAGAAGAAAATCATCTTGTAATCTTTTATTAAAATACTTCTTCTTCAATTGTATTTTGCCATGGTTATGGAGCTTCAAGCTTAAATTTTCATTTCTTGAGGAAGGTTTGATTGGAAACTTCTAATTACTCATTGTAAGAATTCCTCTACTTAATATACTTTTGATTATTGAAAAGTTCCTATTTGAATTTTATGAATATTGTTCGAATTGGCAATCAACTATTGTTCTTATTATTGCAATATTCAGTTATGCTAAATCTATTTGCAAAATCAGTTAGTTTTGTACTTGGATTAATGGTAGCAACTAGTTCTAATTGTGAATGCAGATTATGAATGATTAGAATCTAAATGAACTTTTCATTTTGATTGAAAACTATTTGCTTGAATAGTTTTAGCAGACCTATTGATTCTCTTTTCTTAAAGTTATTGTTGGATTGAATTTTATCTCTGATTGGTTTGAATTAACTAATGATAGAAGCTTTACATTCAAACTGATTTTGGTGTCTAGCTACACTTAAGGAGAATAGAAGTATAATCATCTTCACAATAGGTAGTCAAAAGTGAATTTCTTAAGTAGAGTATTCAATGATCAATGAGAAACAAGAAGTGTACAATCAACTTAACTCAAGATATCCTTTCCATTGATTTTTAGTAAACACCATTGTTATAGATTACACTTAGTTCATAGCTTGTTCAAGTTATTTTATTTTACAAAGACAAATAAAAAAACCCCCCTTTTTCTTTGTGTTATAGATTGTTTTCAATTTCATCTTCCCAAGCATATTATACTAAAACCTTCTCAAATCCCATCTCTCTGTGGATACGAACCTTACTACCCTACTACATTAAGTTGTATTTGGAAAGTGAGTGAATTTATTTTTGGTTAGAGTTTAGGCGATTGAGAAATAACCTACCAAACCATCAACGAGGAGAGTAATGCCAAATTTCTTTCTTTTACTCCTAAATTAGAGTTTCCAAAATTTAATTGTGAAAACCCAAATGAATGGATAGGATAATGTAGTAGATACTTTGAGTTGTGTAAAATCCAAGAAGATCAAAAAGTAGATTTTACATCCCTCTATATAACAGACAAGGCAGCCTCATGGGTTGCAAGTTACTTGGCCCTTCAACACATGGCTAGTTGTTTGAAATTTTTTGTGGCAGTAAGGGCAAGATTCATGGATACTTCTTTAAATCAGGCTGTGGAGAATTTTAATAGACTCATCCAAACAGGATCATTAGATAGCTGAAGGGCTTTGCTACTATTGTGATAAGCCCTTTGACAAAGGGCATAAATGTGGTTTTAAGGAGCAACAACTCTTTACAATGGAAATCTTGGGAGAATTTGATGAGGAGCAAGGAGATATTTGGGGTTCTGATAATCAAGAAAACAGTTTTGCAGCATGCATTTCAGTCCAAGCTTTATCAAGATGTAAAGGTTATCAAACCATGACGATAGTAGGCCTTGCACAGAGAAAACCTTTACACATATTAATGGGTACTGGAAGCACTCATAACTTCCTTGATTTGGACTATGCTAAATCTTTAGGATGCATCATGGAACCAATACAACCACAATCAGTCACAGTGGCAGATGGAAACAACATCCCTTGTCAGTACAAATGTGAAGACTTTGTTTCAAAAATAAAGTTTTACTCATTAATATAGGAAGTTGTGGCATGGTGTTGGGGATAGAATGGTTCAAACAATAGGGTGAAATTAACTGGGATTTCAATAATATGACAATGAAATTCCATGTACATGGTAAGTCCATATGCCTCAAGGGAGTAACACATAGCCATAATTCTTGTTTTATTGATGGCACTATAAATCAAAAAGGTAACAAGATGCAATTCAGTTCTGTCTCATGCAAGTGCAGCATTATAAGGGGGAGAAGCCTTCTTTGTTGGGAATGGGAAAGCCTACACCTCCAACAACCCAGATAATCCACCAAACGCTCACTGATCTCAAACTAAAATATGCCTGTATTCAAGGCATGGAGTAAAAATGCGGTCGCGGTCGCGAATGCGGTTGCGATCGCTCGCAGTCGCGAGAAAAACGCGATTATCGCGTAACGGGTCGCGGTTTGCATACATTACTTGATGTAATTATTGTTTTTTTGTAATTTTTTAAATGATTTTTGAAAAAGTTTAATTGAGTTTTTTAATTGCAAATTTGCATAATAAATACAAGTGTTTTAATATAACATTAAATATATTATAATATAAAATATATTTTAGCTAATTGTTGATTTTATTGGAATATGTTTATTTCTTACTTATGAAAACAAAATTATGATTGTGTTTAATATTTTTTTTAAATTTAAATAATTCATTTTATCTGTTATACATTATTAGGTCTACTAAAAAAAATAATATAACAATAAAGATAAAAATATTGTGTGGTAATTAATACATATATTAAAATTTATACTATTACAGATTTATGCATGAGGAAAAAATATTTTTTTAATTGAACTACAAAGTGAAAATACAAACTTTTGAGCTAACATTAGACCTAGTACCAAAAGGAGCGTCGAGGAGGCTCTTGATTGGCATTACTTTCATATTCATCATTTTGAGTTCCTTGATAGCCTCCAAAGAAAAACGAACCTGCAGCATCCATCCACGATGTATCATGCTGACTTGAGCCTGAACTAGTTCCGTAAATTGTAGGTTGGTGATAATGTACTCCACCATAATGCAATGTCCCATGGTTAATGATGGAAACACATGTACCTGAACTATCATTGTTCGACCCTTGTGATTCGGTTGGAATCACATGTGCAGAAAAGTCACGAAATGAACCAACATTTTCTACAGGGTCGCGTGAAGATTGGCCTAAATCTCTCCTACGCCTTTGAAATGTTTGGCCATAGTGTTATTCACCAACGGATGATGGTTGACCCTGAAACCTACCACTTGGTTGTTCTGAAGAATAAGATGTCCTAAATCCTTCATATCCCTCCCCATGACCATCACCATCATCGTCGTCATCACCATTATCACTAGTTGGAGGAGATAAAGCAGATTTTGTATGGCGACTTGGCTCACTGCTTGTTTGTGGAAGATTTTTCCCTAACAATTCGTTGGGATTATCTCGTTGACTATTATCGTCGTCATCATCATCCAAATCTAACCAAGACAAATCATCCCCATTGAAGACTGGGTCCTCTCTTTCTTCCAACGATTCATTTAATGGATCATCTTCATCAAATATGTAATCCAAATTTATTGGATCAAAACTAGCATTAATGTCATTATTTCCGCGTCTTTTTAATTGTCTGAGCTTTAATTTCATATTGTAGCGGACATAAATGATCATATGAAGTCTTTTATACTTGAGACGATTTCTTGTCTTAGTATGGACAAGACTCCACATACTCCAATTTCTCTCACAATTTGACGAAGTTGTAGTTTGACTCAATACTTTTACTGCAATTTGTTGAAGTTGGGGGGCACTTTGACCATAATTCAGCCACCACATAGCTGAAATTGATTTTTAAAATATTAACCTTTAAATTTAAAGTTTAAAAAGTTTATTTATAAATAATTAAGTAAACCTAATTACCAGGGTCCATATATGTAATTGCTTTACTAGCCGAATCTCTCCCAAAGCTATCCATTTTGTGTTGATAAAGATAAATCTGAAAATTTAAATAAAAAAACTTTGTAATATGTAAACTCTTAAAATATAATTATAACTCAAATAAGATTTCGAGTTTATTGCTACTTACTTGTTGGAGAGATTTAATCTCTACTTCCATGTCTCGGGCTAACTTTGAAATAACATTTTTTAGACCTTCTATCAACTCCTGGTCTTTTCTAATGTTATTTTTTCCGTACATATATTGAGGGTTAAGAAAACATCCTAAAGCATAAATTGATTTTAATAGGTTAGTATAGTCAAGGTTGTAATATATAAGAAAAAACATAAATAAATCATTGATGAATTTATATTACCTGCTGCATGTAAGTCTGTATGCAATTGAAAATTCCATCTCTTGTCAATCATCTTCCAATAATTTTTATAATGGGAAATATTTTGTCGAATCGACTCCTTCATACGATCCATGGCTTCATATATGAATCCCATTGTCGGTTGCTCGTCTCCATCAACAAGCCTTAATACTTTGATAATGGGATCAGTCAATTTTAAAATCTCATCCGCCTTATCCCAAAATTCAGCAACAGCTCTTGATGGGTTTTTGGACAATAGTTCACGAACTTCTACTGCCAATTCGTCTGTCATTTGTCCATATCTTGAAGCTAACCACTCGGAAGAATCAAACACATCTTGTAAGGAAGTTTTGTGCATTACAACGCTCTCCAACATGATAAACTGTGTGGCAAATCTTGTAATTCCGGGACGTGTCAATTCTCTATCGTTTGTGAATCTTTTCATATATTGAACTTCCCATTTGTAGTGATAGATCCATTGACTGATTTTTTTTGCTTTAACAATTACAGGCTTAATATTTTTTAAACTTCCAATATCTTTCAAAAGTAAATCCAAACAATGTACTGCACAAGTTGTCCAATATATATGAGGAAAATGTTCTTCTATTTTTTTTCCCCGCGGCCTTAACAGCTGCTTCATTATCAGTAACTATTTGAACTACTCTATCTTGACCTACTTTTTCAATTACATTTTTCATAAGCGTAAAGTAATAATCAGCATCTCTTTTATAAACACTTGTAGCATCTACTGACTTATGAAAAATTGTGCCACGAACAGAGTAAACGAAAAAGTTAATTATGTGCATATTTGTTGGACCAGACCATCCATCGCACATAATGGTAACACCTCTTTCATCCCATATAGGCTCAAAACCTTTAATAAATTCTTTCATTTCTTTACACTCTTCAGGAAGAAAAACCTTTGAAAAAAGATTCAAAAAACAACATTTATATTAATCATTATAAAAGTAACTCGTATTTATTAAGTGATTAAATTTAATTTTGATATTGGGATAATACCTCTGATAATTCATATGCTGATGGAGCTCGACACTTGCCACCGACCTCCCTTATTGTTTCCATAAGTGGATTCGTAAATGGAGATTCAATTGCTTTGAATGGAGTATTGGTGTCAATAAACCAACTTCCAAAAGCTTTTAGTAACTTCTTCTTTGCTTTTTTTACCATACTAGTGGACAGTTTTGTTTGCTTTTTCATTTGATTGTCTTTTTCCAATTCAGTCTCACGTGCACGTAATCTAATCGCGGGATTAGAAAACTCATGTCTTCCACTTTTGGCATAAGCAACATCTCGAACAGAAGAAGATCGGTTCATTGAGGTTAAATGAGGGGTTGGATTGTAGCTACTGCCCCCTACATCATAGTAATTACCTTGTCGTCCTCTATACGACTCCCTTTGATACTCGAACTCATGCTCGAATCGACTAAGTTGTCGAGCATATTGCATTTCTCTATCATCCTCATCATCCTCATCACTTTCGTCACCAGTACGTCGCATTGTTTTTGATAAGTCTTCTTCAAGTTCCCTTTCCATTCTTTGTTTATCTCTTTTAGTGTCTCTATAATTTGTTAAGAGTGCCATCATATCTTTCCTTACTTCACCTGAAACGTTGCTACATGGAGCAACATCACCTTTCTTGTGAGCCAAATGTTGTTTTAATCATGGTTATTCCCCATTAATTATTTTCCCACAAAACCTACATCTAATTTTGCGTTTACTACCGTCAACTGCTTCACCGAACCTCCATCCAATGTCCTCTCCACTTGGGGCCATTACACTTGCTAAGACAAATAATGTGTATTAAAAAAATATAATGACATAAATATTATAATGAATAATTATTAAGACAATTAAGTTAAAAAAAATACAAATTCAGTAGTTGTCATTTAAATTTAAAATTTATTATTTAGTTCTTTGTTTTAGTTCTTAGATTTATTAATGTGAGATAGATAATAAATTAATTTTGTAAGATACATTTAGTGTTTAGTGGGATAAAGAAATTAAAAATAATAAAATTGTACTATATTATTATTTTATTAAGAAGTGCAAAAAGTAAAGCAACAGAGTAACTATTTCTTTATCCCACGCCAGTCATCATCCATGGTCATCATTATTTAGTGAAATGATTATTTTACAATATTATTTTATTAAGAAGTGTAAAATAATCATTTCACTTACTAGAAAGTTGTAAAGCAACATAATATTGTAATATATAATGACATAAATATAATAATAAATAATTGTTAAGACAATTAATTTAAAAATAAGACAAATTCAGTATTTGTCATTTAAATTTAACTTTATTTATTTATTTCTTTGTTTTTATTAATTTGAGATAGATAATAAATTAATTTTTTAAGATAAATTTAGTGGTATAAAGAAATTAAAAATAATAAAGTTGTACTACATTACATTAATTAATTGAAATTGAAAATATTATGACCAATGTTTCAAAAATAAAAAAAAATTAAAAGCAAATGTAAAACATTAAAATCAGAATTCACTTTGAGTACTTAAACAATTTGTACTTGGACCATTAAAATCAGATGGAGGTGGTGTGTGAATTCAGCAAAGCATGCATAAATCTAATCAATGTAAAATCAGAAATCACTTTTCGCTTTGTTGAGAAGTGGAAAAAAAATTCATCATTTCAGAATTCTATCTTTATGCTGTAAACTTCATAATATAATCAATGTAAAATCCCATCTTCTATCTTTATTCTAAACCCATCTTCCCTGTTTACGGCATCCATGGCGCTTCCAAGTTCGTTCCACCTTCTGCAAAAAAACAAAAAAAATTAAAAGCAACTTCTTCAATAATGAAGCACAGAATATACACCTTAAATTTAGCTTCTTGAAGATGGGTTTAAAATATCAAGCTTGAATGGATGTTTTTCAGCAAAAAAAATGAAGTAAATGTCAGATCTGGTAAGTTATCAACTTTTCAACTTATTTTTGTATTTTTTTGCTCAATTGTTTTATGTGGATGTTTTTGGGTTAGTATGGGGTAAAATATATTGAGGAACTTAGCATTATTAAACATGGTTGAAGATAAGATTCTGAAAAGCAAACATTATTGTGTACCCTGATTTTTTTTGATTTGATTTCTGAAAAGTTTTTGCGAATCTCGCCCTTGATTTTCGAGATTCCCATGTTGAAACGGTCGTATCGGACGAAAACCGTTTTGATGCGCCTCTTTTTGAAACGCCGTTACAAAACGCGGTATCTCGTAACGGTGAACTGAAATCCCGTTACGAAACGGCCGCGACGCGACGTAACGGCCGCATTTTTACTCCATGATTCAAGGTTTTCTGAATCGTGATTCTACTTTGGATCGAAAGCGACCCACAGAATCGTATCGTAGGATCGACCGATCCTACAAATTTTGCATATTTAGGGCTTTTTATTAATGATTATTGTTATGTCATTTTTATAGAATAAAACACCTTAATATACCAAGTACATATAACTTGAAGATTGTATACATCATTTTCATCGTTACTTAACTATTACTGAAATTTAAAGTAAACAAGCAATAAAGTTTTCAATTATGAGACTACAAAATGCTTAATACATACGACTTTTAATTCAAAGTAAAAATTGTAAAGCAATTAAAAAGTACATTTTACTAAGAAGTACTAGATTGCTCTACGTTTGCTTCCAATAATACTCTAAATTTTTGTTTGACATCATCAGGGACTTGCAAACAAGGTTCAACATTATTTCTAGTACAAGAAAGATGGTGTTTGTGCCTAAATATTCCACCCAAACGCATAACACCACAATAATTACACTTTATTTTCTTGGTAAATTTATCAACCTCAGTACCATGTTCCTAACCTGGGTCTATTCGATTACCTAATGCATTTTATCTCTTATTTTTACCAGAGTTAGAACCAGAAGAAGACATTACGATTTAAGATTTGGAAATTGCAAAATTAGTCAATTTTATATCTCAAATTGTCAATGACCGTTTAACTTTGAATATGCAAAATTACTAACAGTGGCGGATCCAGGGTTTGAAGTCCCCCGGGCACCAACGAATAGACGAAATTCATGTTTTTTTGTATTTATCAAACCATTTTAGATTAAATCTACGGTTTTTTGTCCCAAACTTTGTCAAATTAAATTCATGTTTATAAGGTTGACAAAGATCTCTTGAACAATATTCTTTTCTAACAATAACTCGATCACTTGGGTGAAATTGAGACATTCTTCTCCTTTTTCCGGGGTCTTGAGGAAGATTCAAACATCAAGGGAAGTTAATCTTTATTCATATCTTGGGATTGGGGTTTTAAAATTTGTATTAGTTTCACTTTCTTTCACTTCATCTTGAGAAGCAGGAATAGATGATGGAGTAGGAGTAGGAGTAGGATTAATTGATTATGCTTCATTTTGTTGAATTGGATTAGACTTATCCCCACTTTCTTTTCTAAAATGTTTTGCAAAAATAGAAACAATATTCTCTTGTTTTCTCTTTATTATTTTAATTTTCGAACTCTAGCAATAACATATTATACAAAAAAATCAAGAACATTTTAACTATAAACTATTCATAAATCAAAAAACAAACACAACAACAAACACATTAATAATTTAACATTGACAAAATTTTCAATTACACAATACACAAACAACATAAACAAAAAAATTCAACAAACAACATTCTAACTCCTAATTTCAAGCAAATTTAAAATTCAAGGTTAAAACAAAACAAGCCAATAAGATAAAAATTTAAGATTAACAATAAGATTAGAACAATATTAAAATTAAGATTCAAAATAGAATAGATTGAGAATACCTTCAACAAAATCAATTTTTTGATTTTTAGGGATTAGGGATTGAGTGAAGACCAACCAAAACCACTTACAGCCTACAGGACAGCTGGCAACAACGTCTATGATGGATTAGAGGTAGTCGGCGGTGGCGCGGTGCGGCAGTGGAGGTGGGTCCGTGGTGGTGGCCGATGCCGGTGAGGGTTTCTCTTTTAGATAGTGTTTGAGTTTTTTAGAGTGAGAAGGAGGAATATTGTAATTAGGTATTGTTATTATTTCACAAATGACGCTCGACAACACACCCCAGAATCAATCATTTTTCAATTTTTTTTAATGATTTTTAAATTTTTTAAAGTGCCCGGGGCACGTGCCTGGGGCCTGTACATGCATCCGCCACTGCTAACAATGATAAACTTAAATTGCAAAATAACTAACATCATAGTTAAATAGAAGTTTGACCAATAAAACAAGTAAATAAAACATACAACAGATACCTAAACAAGTAAACAAAACAAGTAAATACAAATTTAAAAAAATAAATAACCAAAAAAATCAAAAAAAAAAAAACAAAAAAGATGGTAGTGGTACGCAGCCGCAGGTACGCAGATGAAGAATTCAAGAATGCCCAGCATCTAATTAATGGAGGCTAACACAAATTAAACAACATGAATTAAAGAATTAGAAGTAACTAATTAAATAATTAATCCATTTAAAAAGGTAGAATATACCTGAAAATTAAACAACGAAGGTCAGCAAACTAAACAACGAAGAAGATGAAGAGAAACACGCCTTTGATTAATGTCGAAGCAACAGTAGAAGAATGCAGACAAATACGATGAAGCCACGAACAAGATGACGAACTTTTTTTTTAAGCTTTTTTTCCAAAATATTTGGACTAATAAGAGCCTCCCCAAACTAATTGGAAAAATAAGCTTCTCCTCATAAACCGCTACTTGAAGTAGCATTTTTATCATTTCTGAATAATCGAAAAAAAAATTTATGTTGCATAGTGAACCGCTACTTCAAGTAGCGGTTTTGGTCCTCATAATTTTTTTTTTGTTTTTTGTTTTTGTTTTCTAATAAACAGCTAAATGGAGTTGCGGTTTTACCTGATGTATTTTTTGTTTTCCAATTATTGAAAAACATAAAAAAAAAATTCATGGGCAAAACCGCTACATGAAGTAGCGGTTTGGTAAAAATGGGAAAACCGCTACTTCATGTAGGGGTTACTGGGCGGGGCGGGTCAAAATTTAAATGGGCCGGGGCGGGGCGGGTCATGTCAAATGATAAACGGGCCGGGCCGGGTCAAGCCCATTTAAATTCGACCCGCTTTGACCCTTTTTTAAAAAGTCCATAAAATAGCTTTTTTTATTATTCTTTATGGCCCGTTGGGTCGATCCACTTATGTATATAATAATTACAATTAATTTTTTTTAAAAAAAGTGGTAATTTTTTTTCTACAATTATTTTTTATAATTTTCCGACCCGGCCCGGCCCGACCCTTTACACAAAGGCCCGTTAATGACCCGCCCCATTATTGACCCGACCCGCTAATGACCCGTTAAAATGTGACCCGACCCTTGACCCGTTGGGTCGACCCGCCCCATTGAACACCTCTACTGGCGAGTATTAAAAAAATAAATTATTAGTTCCATAGGACAAAAACGCTACTCCAAGTAGCAGTTTCCTTGTAAAAGCTTATTTTTCCAATTAGTTTGGGGAGGCTCTCCTTAGTCCAAATATTTTGCAAAAAAAGATTTTAAAAAAAAGTTCCAAGATGACTGTCGAAAGTGGGAATGGAATGGGAAAAGAAAGGGAAAAGTATGAGTTGGGTTTTCAGATTCTCATTCGGATTGTATTATAATACTCGGGCCCAAAAAAGGAAAAATAAGCTTTTTTTTAACCACCAAAATTTGGCCGAGACGGCCTCAAGGTGAGACGGCCCAATATTGCGGCCAAGATTAACGCGCGTGGCCTGCACGCGCCCGATTCCCTCCAACTTCCTTTTTTTTTGTTTTATTTTTGTCATCTTTTTAACTTCCAAAATTGAAAACTAAATTTCAGTTTTCATCTTAAGATAGTCAATTGTCCTCTTAAAGTATTCAGTTGTCATCTTAAGATATTCATTTTTCATCTTAAAGTAATCTATTTTTCATCTCTTGATAGTCAGTTCATTTTCATATTAAGATACTCAATTTATATATTAAAGTACACAGTAGTCATCTTAAGATAGTCAGTTTATATATCAAAGTACTCATTTCGCCTCTTAAAGTATACACATCACTTACTAAATTGCTATTTTAAAATACTCAATTGTGCTCTTAACATACTCAATTGTCCTCTTAAAAAAAATTGATGTACAATTTGTATATGATTTCACAAATAATGGTATTGAATCAAATTATATGTTTGATTTTCTGCCCCATCTTCAATTTCATTAGTACTCTTTTCAGTTATCTTGTTAACTTTATTAATTGTTGCCTTATATAGTGTTTCTACTACCTTCCTTGCTTTCTTCATTGTCTCCATGTAAGTGTGGAACGTCATGCATGTTGTCATCACTATATCCATCAAACCAGACGCTGTTAAGAATCAAATTGAGGCTATTATCAATGAAACTGATACACTTTATTGGACAACTGATCCATTTAGTCTTAAAACTGATTGATATAAATGGACAATTGTCATTTAAAGTTTTCTTGAATGTAGTATACTATTATAATTCATGATATAATTTGACAATTGATTCATTCATAACTGATCATATTAGAAGCATAATTGATCATATTAGAAGCATAATTGAACATACTAGAAGCATAATTTGTAGAAAGAGAACATCATATTAGAAGCATAACTGAAACATACTAGAAGCATAACTGATTATATTAGAAACTGAACACTTTAACCATGAAAATGAATGTGTTAAGATAGAAACTGATCATATTGCAGTTTACTCTCCCCTATAGGCGCGACTTGGGCTGGGCCGTCTCACCTTGAGACGGTCTCGGCCAAGATCGGCTGTTTTTTAACCCATTTTGCAGGATCGTTGGAATCGGCCCAGAATCACGATTCTACCGAGTCTGACCGATTCTACAGATTCTATGTGCGATCCTATGAAGCTTCGATTCTATGAACGATCCTACACGTGGGCCATGATCCGAATCGTAGAATCGCACGATCCATGATCCGGATCACAATTCTAATAACATTACCTGTATTTTTCAAGAACCACAAACCTTACCACCACAAAGAGGAATTTTTGATCATACAATTCCTTTATCACCACATTCCAAACCAGTGAGTTTAAGACCCTACAGGTATTCATTGAAGCAAAGGGATGTGATTGAAGGACTAGTGCAAGATATGGTAGATAAAGGGGTAGTACAACCAAGCAAGAAGCAATAGCTCCTATGCTTCTCCAATTGTCTTGGTAGGAAAGAAAGATGGTAGCTGGAGATTATGAATGGATTACAGGCAGCTGAACAACCAAACAGTAAAGAATAAGTTTCCCGTTCCAGTGCTTAAGGAATAAGTTGATGAACTAGCTGGAGCGTCAATCTTTAGCAAGATAGATCTGAGATCAGGCTATCACCAGCTGAGAATGGCTGAATAAGATGTTTATAAAATAGCCTTCAAGACACATAGGCCATTTTGAGTTCTTGGTCATGCTGTTTAGCTTGACAAATGCCCCAGCTACTAGGGGTGTTCAAAAGTACCCGAACCGACCGACCCGACCCGCCAGCCCGTCAACCCGCTTCATAAATGGCGGGTCAAATTCTAAATAAATTGAAAACTCCGAGTCGGGTACCCGACCCGCCTTAACCGGGTCGGGTCATGGGCCGATTTCATATTGATCCGGGTACCCGTTAATGACCGGGTTAATGATTAGTTTATATACTCCCTTCTATTCTCCACAAGTGTCCCATTTGCTTTTTAGGCACTGTTCATCTCTTACTCTTAATTTGCATTTTATTATTAATCTATAAGTTAAAATATAGTCATTTAGGATCTTGTTTGATTCGTCTCAATGCAAGGATTATTTATATCAACTTTTCATAATTTTTAATTATGCACAATTAGAGATATTAACAATTGAATATATGCATTGAATAGAGTGCATAAAGCAAATGAGACACTTGTGGTGAATAGGAGGGAGTACTTTTTTTAGGGATTAGAGATTATAATTTATTTGGCTTAATTAATTGTTAATAGATGCCGATGGGAATGTGTTGGAATTAGAGATTATTTATCCCATATTAATCCATACATCTAATTATAATTGTTATCAATTTGATGGTATTGGGTAGATGTATTAATGTAGTAGGATTACAACATTTTAATTAATTAACCAAACAAGGTTAAAAAGTGTACATTAAATAATGATTTTCTTTTCTCTATATTTTCATGAGATTTGAGAACCAAAGGAGTGGATGGAATTAACACTGTGAGGTGCTAATACATCTATTATGGTGTGGCATCGCAGTAGTATTAACACTTTTTAATTCTCATCTTCTTCTGAACTTCATGGTATGTTAAAAAGCAATGTATATGATACAGTATTAGTTAGTAATTTTGCCAAAAATTATATAATTAAAATTATAATTAAAATTGTAAAAATAATAAAAAATAATAAGCGGGTACCCGATGTCCCGACCCGTCTTATCCTGGTACCCGAAAACTGGGTACTCGCATTAAATGGGCCGGGACACGGGTCGTTTAAAAAGGTACCCGGCTCTTCGGGTACCGGGTTAGCCGGGTACCCGCTAATGAACACCCCTACCAGCTACTTTTCAGTATTGGATGAATCAAGTTTTTAAACCTTTGATAAGAAAGTATGTACTAATCTTCTTTGATGATATACTAATCTACAGTCCAACTATTGAGAAGCATTGGAGTCACTTACAGCAAGTTTTTGAGTTGATGCAACTTTATCAAATGTATCCTAAAGAATCCAAATGTGTTTTTGCTATCACCAAAATTGAGTATTTGGGGCACTTTATTTCAGAACAAGGAATTGAAATTGATCCCAAGAAGAATTCCCAAGACAGTTAAGGAATTGAGAAGTTTTCTAGGCTTATCAGGCTATTAAAGAAAATTCATAAGGGTTATACATTGATTAACAGACCTTTGACTGATCTTCTAAAAAAAGGGGCTTTTGAATGGAATGAATCAACTGACAAGGCATTTACTTCTTTAAAAGAAGCTTTTGATTTGTGAAACTGTCCTAGCAATACCAAACTTTTCATTGCCTTTTGTAGTAGAAACAAATGCTTCTAAAGGAGGCATTGGTGCAGTACTCATGCAAAATCAACATCTCACAGCCTTTATCAGTAGGATTTTTCGTCCCAAATGGCAAACTTTATTAGTTTATGAGAAAGAGCTGTTAGTGTAACACCCCGGCCCCTAGGACCACCGGTGACTACTCAAGGAGACTGTAGACTAGCCCCACAGACCAACACAAGTCTTTCCAGCGCACTTTGGCCTCACTCGTGCGCACCCGGGAAAACTTATCAAGAGGTCACCCATCCTAAGATTGCTCTCCACCAAGCACGCTTAACTGTGGAGTTCTTAGCAAATGGGCTCCCTAGAAAAGAAGATACACCTTGTTGATATGAGTAGTCTATCAATCTCTTTTCAATCTAAATCTGGGGTATCACACTAGGCAGGGGTGTTACAGTTAGCCTTGGTTTTTGCTGTCTAAAAGTGGGAGCAGTATTTGATGGGTGCTCATTTTATTGTGAAGACAGACCAAAAAAGCCTTAAGTGGCTTCTTTAATAAAAAATTTCAACACCATTCCAACAATTTTGGTTGTCCAAACTCATGGGATTTGACTATGAGATCTAGTACAGGAGTGGAAAAGAGAATGTGGCAGCAGATGCTCTTTCAAGGGTTCAAGGATCTGAGTTGCTTAGTATGGCTATCTCTGTGGTTGCCTCGGACTTGGAGTCCAAAATTAAAATCAGGCTACCAGCTATCAACTAGACCTTGATATATGATGGATAAATTTTCCAAACTACAGCAAGGGATGGTTATCACTCACTACACACAAGCTGGGGGACTGCTTAAACGGAAGAACAAAATAGTTGTAGGGCCTGACCCAGAACTAAGGACTTCTATCATTGCCTGGCATCATGGGAGCATAGAGGTTGGACATGTAGGACGGGATGCAACAATAAAATATGAGGGTGAAGAGATTATTTTACTAGAGAAGCATGGTTAAACACGTTAGACAATACATCAGGAATTGCAGTGTGTGTCAAGCAGCCAAGTATGAACCACTGGCATATCCTAGATTGCTGCAACCTCTTCCTATTCCTAATGAGGTATGGAAGGATATTTCTATAGATTTTATCACTGGCCTTCCTGTATCTGGAAAGATGGACACTATTATATTTTTATTGTAGTAGACAAATTTAGCAAAGCAGCACATTTCATGGCACTTGCACATCCATACACAGCTGTCCAAGTTGCTCAAAGTTATGTTGATAATGTTTTTAAATTACATGGTTGGCCAAGGAGTATAGTTAGTGATCAAGATCCCATCTTATTAAGTCAATTCTAGAAAGCTTTATTCCAATTACAAGGCACTAATTTTTGTCTATCCTCAGCTACCTCAAAGTGATGGGCAAACAGAAGTGGTTAATAGGTGTTTGGAAATGTACCTCAGATGCATGTGTGGTGATGAGCCAAAGATTGGATTAAATGACTACCACTCGCAGAATAGTGGTATAACACCCATTATCACTCCTTGATAATGACTCTTGATGAAGTGGTGTACAATCAACCACCACCCATACATTTTACCATACTTACTAGGAGAATCAATGAATGAGGAAGTTGATAGGAGCTTACAGAGAAGAGAACAGATGATTAATAAGGTTAAGTAGGAGTTGCAAAGAGCTCAAAACAGATTGATAGTGCAAGTTGATCAACATAGGACAGAAAGATCATTCTAGGTTGGTGACTGGGTGTGGCTCAAATTATAGCCATATAGGCAACTGTCTAGGACAAATCAGAAACTTTCACAGAAATACTATAGTCCTTTTCAAATAACTGCCATTATTGGTTTAGTTGCCTATAAGCTCAAACTACCTACTGAAGCTAAAATCCATGATGTTTTTCATGTATCACAACTTAAGCCTTTCTATGGACCACTTCCTTAAGTCTTCCTCAATGGCTGTAGGGTTCAACGATACAAACAAAGCTTCCAGAAGCAATCCTAGATCGAAGGTTTATCAAAGTTCACAATGGAGCACAAACTCAGTTCTTAGTGAAATGGATTGGTATGCCAGCTGAAGAAGCATAGTGGGTATCAGCAAATGATTTCCAGCAATCTTATCCTTCTTTTGGAATTTGAAACTTGAGGACAAGTTTTCTTAAAGGGGGGAGTATTGATGCAGTCTTTGTTAAGCAAGGACATTTTAGTCTTTTGGTTATGTTAGTTAAGTTTGTTAGTTGTTTCCAGCTATTTTGTTTGATGTTTAGTCTTTTGATTTCTGTCTATATAAGTAGTGATATTCATGTAAATGTTTCTCAAGTAATAAAATACATCTTTCCTTTCATCTCATATTCTGTTTCTCATCTCTCTCATTTCTCAATACTTTTTTCAAGTTTCATCATCAAGATCTTTCTTGATCATTCAAGAACTGCACCAAGTGTAGCTGGCTAACTCCGACCCCGCTATCAATTAGGGTATTGGGAATCTCTGTAACCCAATGGTTGATACATGTAAATTAATTCTTTAATATGACCTTGGAGAAATGCATTCTTGACATCTAGCTGGTGAATAAGCACTAAGAACAGTGCAAATTATAGTGCGTGTAATGACATAGATATATGTTTCTCCACAATCAATACCAACCTGTTGACCTGCACTATTACCAACAAGACGAGCTTTGTGTCGCGTAAAAGTACCATCAGAGTTTCTTATGTCTAAAACCCCACAGTAAACAAAGAATATTAACATAAAGAGGTTTTGGAACTAAATTTCCACGTCTTATTCGCAATCAAATCATCAAACTTGTTAGACATGATCAATTTTCAATTAGGATCCGAAAGTGCGGCTATGGCATTTTTAAGTAACAAAGATTTGGAAATGTGGGTATATTTCATGATATTTTCAATTAGGTTTAAAAGTTCCATGTTAACTAGCAGTTGTGCGCAAGAGGATGATGTAGTTATGGGAATAATATTTTGGTTTTGTGGGCTATTTTGGATTGATATGTTGCTTTAGGCTGAGGTCCAGTAGATGAGAGGATGGTAGTGGATAAAGGGGAGGGGAAGTGTTGGGACGTCTTGGAGGGGAGAGATTCAGCGGGTGGGATTAGGCTAGGCTGTGTTGTGTCGTCTGTGTGGGTAAGTGGTGTTAAGTAGGAATGGGGCCAATAGTGGAGAGAAAGGGCGCATGATCTTGGGCCATAACAAGAGCTTGATTTGAGTCAGATTGAGGGAGGTTTTGAGAATTTGGGTCTTGATGAGGTAGACAAAGTGGATTGTTGAGTGAGATAATCCATTGAACAAGGAGAAGACCTACTTCTAAAAACTCATATGAAGAGGATGTGAGATTATAGAGTTTAGAGAAAGGAAAATATGTTTTGTCACAAATAACATGACGACTTAAAATATTTTATTGGAAGAAAGACCATAACATTGTAACCACAGTGATTAGTAGAATATCCTAAGAATACACAAGGAGTAGAACAATTTTGGAGTTTATTAATGGTGGTGGACGGAAAAAAGGAAAGCATAAAGATCTTAAAACTTTAAGATGCGAATAAGCAGATTTTTTTGGATATTAATGTTACGACAACTTAAATTTCAAAAGTACAATTCTATTTTGTGGAATTTTTCTTAAGGATTTGCTACCATTTGCCTTTTGCAAAACTTCGTTGCTGCTATGTAAAATATCCCTTTGGCTAATGCATTGTATTATTTTACTTGTTATTGTATTTTAAATTTTTAATAGGAAATGCTTGCTTACCCACGGATCCCACACACTAAGAAAATGGTCGGGTGGCTACAAAATTTGTCCATAAATGTGGGTTGACTTTTGAATATTTAAATCCACGAATTCAAATTAATGTTAATATGAATTATTAATATTGATAATGTGTTAAATAATGTAAGACATATAAATGTTAGATAATTATTTTTTTTAAACCCCTTTCTTTATATTCAACCTAATGTAATCATCATATCCTACAATCATATCATATAATCATATCATACAATACTATAAAAATGTTGGAAAATTACAAGTGTCATCCTCTAAGGAGGCATGACAAATATAATTATTTTAGTGGATGATAGTTTATTATATGACAATACTTACCTAAATTAGACATTAATTATCTTTAAATTTAGAGCTAAATTAGGTATAGTAAGGAGTACAATTTATTAATACATATATATATATAAAATAAAAAATGTAGAGAGAGGTTTTCTAGAGAGAGAGGCTCTCCTAGGGTTTGGTTTTCCTCCCCTTGGTGGGCCTCTTGGTGGGTCTTGAGAGGTTTTTTCCAGTCATCATGTTCTCTTTATGTTCAGCTCGTATTTTTTCGTTTTTGTTGTGGTTCTTTTACTTCATTTTGATGGGTTTTTTGCCGGTTTTGTTTTTGTGTTTTTTGCTTTGAAAAAAAAAATCCCTGGAGCTGTTTCCTTGAGGTTTTGCTAGTTTTGTTAGTCCTTTCAGTGCTGGTCTTTTGGGTTATTTTCGGGTGGTCCACTTTCAGATCTTCTTTTCAGATCTTGGTGAGTCTATATATTTTCATGAGGACGTCTTCTGAAGTTGGGTGTCACTTCATATTCTACTGCTATCTACTCGTTCTTGGGGTTATTTTTGGAGTTTTCTCTGCGGGTTTTCTAGATAAGGAGGCGGATTAACAATGGTGGCTTACTGCTTTGGGTTGCTGCGGTTTTTCTTGAGATCTTTCTTCTCGACGGTGTTTTGGTGTTAGGTGTCTGGTGTTGGGGTTTTGATGCCTAGAGTCTTTGATTTCGAGATCTAGATTGCTGTTAATCTCGAATCGGTGGGGTTTTATGAGGTTTTGGCGTAGGCTTTCTTGGGGATAGGTAATGGGGTTTTCCAGATATGAGCTGTGTCTGTAGCCCTCTATAAGACTGGTGAAGTTTTAGTGTCGGCAGGGGTTGGTGTTACTATTATTGGAATCGCTGGTGAAGAGTTTTGGGATCTGCTTTTTTTTTTTAGCTTTAATGAGGTTTGGCGTGTTCATAGCCTTTGATGCTTGGGGTCTGGGTTTGTGACGCTGATTTGTTGTTTTCGGTGTTCATCTCTGGTGCCCTTCTGGTGTTTTTGTGTTTTTGGAGCTTATTGACGCTGCATTTTCTGTGGTCCTATTCCCCACGGTTCGTCTAGATGGTGGGTGCCATGAATTAGTGAGGTATCTCATCTTTTTGCCTGGAGGTTGTTGTTTGTTTTGTCTAGATGGTGGGTGCCATGAATTAGTGAGGTATCTCATCTTTTTGCAGAGTTCTGTGGTATTGTGGGTTAGTGAAGGGTCTGCCTGTTTCGGTGTTGGCTCAGTGTGGGCTCCAGGGTTCAGTGATAAATGAGTAGTTGCTTAGTCTCTTTGGTGTTAGGTTTCTTATGTTGTTGATGGTGGAGTTTTCAAATCTTCATGGTGGGGGTTGTTCTCTCGTTGGCCGCGTGGTGTTCTTGAACTGTTTTTGGCGCTTTTGATTGGTGTTTTTAGTGTGTTTATTTATTTGGAGTGGGAACCAGTTCTGGATGGTGATTATAGATAGATGACTGGTGAAATGGTGTCATAGTACTCCTTTATTCTGGTGTGAAAGAGTGAGGATGTGGTAGTCGTCTCAATGACCCTTGGAGTAACCATTTTCGTGTTTGTATCCTTTACTGGAGTTCGGTGTTTGGTATATTTGTTCTGTGAGAGTTGGTGTTTGTAGTCCCTATCTTCCTTAGTGTAGTTGGTGTTGCTTGTAGTTTTGCACTTTGGTGTCTTATGAGCTCTTAGCTCTAATGGTGTGCAAGGAGTAGGACTAGTTTTTTGGTGTGCAAGGAGGTTGATCTAGGTTGTATTGGTGTTTTTGTTAACGGTTAGCATAGTCCACCCCTATGCTGTTTTGGGTGGCCTGACTCATGGTCGTCTTTTCCAATGGCTTTTTCCCCTAGTGGGGTTTTTTTATGCCGGCGGGCTAGGGGTTCCCATGTTTCAGTATTTATGAGCTCTTAGCTCTAATGGTGTGCAAGGAGTAGGACTAGTTTTTTGGTGTGCAAGGAGGTAGATCTAGGTTGTATTGGTGTTTTTGTTAACGGTTAGCATAGTCCACCCCTATGCTGTTTTGGGTGGCCTGACTCATGGTCATCTTTTCCAATGGCTTTTTCCCCTAGTGGGGTTTTTGAGTTTTGACTCGCAGCCCTTGGAGTAGCAGCAAATGAGAAATCTTATTGGCTGCGGTCCTAAAACCGCAGCCTATAGTCCATTTTTTTAAAATCAAAAAACAACATTTGCTGCGGACATAAATCAAACGCAGCCTTTATGGGGTACTTTTTTAATTTTTTTTAATACCTAAAGGAACGAAATCAAAACTAGATCTATGAACAACAAACGAAATCAAAATCAATACTCAACATCAAAAACTAGATCTATGAACAACAAACGAAATCAAAACGTTTTTTATTAATAACAAATTAATACTCAACATTTTATTTAAAACAAATTTACATCTGAACAAAAACCCAGATCTTACACAAAAACCCAGATTAAATGAAAAAATTTACATAAAAATAGTCTAACTTACATCAAATTGTACAAATCTTACACAAAAACCCAGATTAAATGAACAAATGAAGAACAAATTAAGAACATAAAAATAGTCTAACTTACAACAAATTTTTAAACAAATCTTCGATTTACACGAAACCCAGATTTCCACGAAATTTACATAAAAATCTTCAAATCTTCAAATTAAAGAACAAATCTTCAAATCTTCAGATTAAATGAACAAATCTTCAAATCTGCAGATAAAATGAACAAAAATAAGAGAGGTATTTTTTTGAACAGATCTTCAAATGAACAAAAATAAGAGAGGTATTTTTTTGAACAAATCTTCAAATTAATGAACAAAAATGAACAAATGAAGAAAAGAGTTGGGTTTGAAGGAAGAAAAAATGAACAAATGGAGCAAAAACGGAGCATGAACTTAGGGTTTATTAGGGAAATGAACTTAGGAGGATTTGTTAGGGAAATGAAGGAAAAAAGATGGAGACGGCGCATAACTTAGGGTTTAGTAGGGAAATGAAAACAGGGTTTAGTAGGGAAGGTGTCGGTTTACACTAGTGGAAAAAAGCTTAAGGGCTGCGGTCATTTTAGGGGTATGGGCTGCGGTTTTGTCTCGCAGCCCTTGGAGTAGCAGCAAATAAAAAAAAATTATTGGCTGCGGACATAATGCCCGCAGCCCTTAACCCATTTTCAAAAAAAAAAAATTTTTTTTATTTCGTTTTATACTAATTAGTTTAAAGTTATTGGCTTTTTTTTTTTTGTTTTTTTTTTTATTTTGTTTCATGCAAATTTAATCAAATAAAATTTCAACAAAAATAAAAAAAAAATTGCCCAGAAATTACAATAAAAAACGAAGAACATCTTTAATTTCTAAAATTTCTAAGTTTATAATATTATACATAATTACAATAAACGAAGAACATCTTTAATTACAATAAAAAACGAAGAACATCTACAACCCAGATCTACAACCCAGAAAATTACAACCCAGATCTACAACCAAGATAAGGAAGAAAAAATCTTCGAACTAAAATAAAAAAATCTTCGAACTTAAATAAAATAAAAAAAAAAGAAATTAAAAAACAAAACAGATCTACAACCCAGAAATTAAAAAACAAAACAAAAATTAAAAAACAAAACAGAAATTAAAAAACAAAATCAAATCTTCAAAAATCTTCAAATCTGGAACAACGGCGCCTGATAATGGAGTTTATTGTTTCGAACTAAAATCTTCGAACTAAAATCTTCAAATCTTCAAAAATCTTCAAATCTACAACCTAGTATATTTTATGTAAACAAAATTTCGAACTAAAAAGGGTTGAATAATGAAGAGTAGTGAGGCGCCTGATAATGAAGAAGAAGGAGTTGGGAAGAGGGAGGAAGAGGGAGGAAGAAGGAGTTGGGAAGAGGGAGGAAGAGGGAGAAAGAGTGAGGCGCCGGTTTAGGGTTTTTTTTTTAGGGTTGAATAATGAAGAGTAGTGAGGCGCCTGATAATTGATATAGCTCGTTTTTTAGGGTTAAATACTTAAATGGGTTGGGCTTTAGTTTTGGGCTGCGGACACTACTAAAAACCGCAGCCCTTTACATATTATTTTTTTTTGGGTTTAATTATCTTATATTGAAGACTGTTTGGGGCTGCAGACAGTTAAAAAACCGCAGCCCTTTACCTATTTTTTTTTGGCTACAATTTGGGGCTGCGGACAATAGACAAAACCGCAGCCCTTATTAATTTTTTTTTAACAACATTTTTTTTAGTCATATGGGCTGCGTGTGTCTAAAAACCGCAGCCAATAAGTAGCAGCCAATAGCTTTTTTTCCACTAGTGTTAGTAGGGAAATGAAAATAGGGCTTCACAATGGCTGCGGACCCTAAGTCTAACCGTAGCCTATAAGTTTATTCCATTTATTTGTTGCAGTCATCTATTAAAACCGCAGCCTATTCTAATTTTTTTTAAAATTTATATATTGGCTGCGTATACACTAAAACCGCAGCCTATGTCTCGCATCAATGACTTTTTTTCCACTAGTGTGTATTGGACGAGTTTCTATACTAGTGTAATACTATAAAAGTGTTGGAAAATTTCATGTGTCACCTCCTAAGGATACATGACAAATATAATTATGTTAGTGGATGATAGTTGATTATATGAAAATATTTGCCTAATTTAGAATTTTGTTATTTTAAAAATTAGAGCTAAATTAGGTATCACACAATCATACAATACTATAAAAGTAGTGTTGGAAAATTTCATGTGTCACCTCCTAAGGAGGCATGACAAATCATCATACAATACTATAAAAGTAGTGTTGGAAAATTTCATGTGTCACCTCCTAAGGAGGCATGACAAATCATACAATACTATAAAAGTAGTGTTGGAAAATTTCATGTGTCACCTCCTAAGGAGGCATGACAAATATAATTATTTTAGTGGATGATAGTTGATTATATGAAAATATTTGCCTAATTTAGAATTTTTTTATTTTAAAAATCATACAATACTATAAAAGTAGTGTTGGAAAATTTCATGTGTCACCTCCTAAGGAGGCATGACAAATCATACAATACTATAAAAGTAGTGTTGGAAAATTTCATGTGTCACCTCCTAAGGAGGCATGACAAATATAATTATTTTAGTGGATGATAGTTGATTATATGAAAATATTTGCCTAATTTAGAATTTTTTTTTTAAAAATCATACAATACTATAAAAGTAGTGTTGGAAAATTTCATGTGTCACCTCCTAAGGAGGCATGACAAATCATACAATATTATAAAAGTAGTGTTGGAAAATTTCATGTGTCACCTCCTAAGGAGGCATGACAAATATAATTATTTTAGTGGATGATAGTTGATTATATGAAAATATTTGCCTAATTTAGAATTTTTTTATTTTAAAAATTAGAGCTAAATTAGGATCCACACAATCATACAATACTATAAAAGTGATATATTCGATAAATAATTTAAAAAATCAATATTTAATTAATTTTTGCTTTAAAATGTTGGAATTTAGAGTGTATAGTGGACATCGGAAATGATTTAATTAATTAAATTAAATAAATAATTTGATTAAATTAATTAAGTATATCCCAAGGTTACAAGGAACAAGTGTTTTTTAGGGAAATTAAAAGTCACTAGTCGCGAACGAATTCGCGGACCGCGAAATGCAGGCAGAATGTTTCTGTTTTGTAAAAGTCGAAACTCGCGACCAGTGACTATTTTCGCGACCCGCGAAAATCTGAAATCTCAGAATTTTTTCCTTGCGACGTTTTGCTTTGTTCTAGTTCGTTTTGGTGGTTATATAATAACTTCCTACAGTTATTATGGTTACTTTTAGCCATGTTCCTTGGGTTGTATAGGTTGAGTGAAAGGCGATATCGATTCGTGAATCGATCTCGTGTTTCACGGATCAACCTAGTGCTTCATGGTTCAACACTTTGTTTCATGAAGTGGTGTAAGCTATTCTATAAATATAGAATGCTTGTGTGTTGTTTGAGATATCTACAACATCCATAATTTCTGATTTCTTCTCCTCTTAAGCATTTCAATCAAGAACTTGCAATCCTTGATTGTGTATTTCCATATTTCTTACCATTTAAGTTGCTTTTATGTCATTCCAATAACCTTGTGCTAGGAAATTGGTGTAATTCTTTGTATCTCAGAACGTATTTCCGGTTGATTCCCAAGCACCGTGGTAGGGAGGAAATAACGTTTTAGGAAAGAGCATCTCGCCTAGAATTAATATCAAGTTCCAACAAAATCTTCATTGTTACTTTGATCGTGTTGAAGATCGGTGTATCGGAGATCTCAAAGGGTGAATATAAGCAAGGCTTGATTGTCATATGTAATTTGGTTTTTCTATCACAACTTGTATTTTAATTTATTGTTTACTTATAAATTAAAGTACATTTTACAACAATCTAAAGTCATGTATATGATAAATTTTTAATTATAATAATATATCCTTGCATTGCATGATTTTTTTATACTAGTGTACTATAAAATGAGAGTTTTTTTAGAGAATGTGAATAGTTAGAGAAATAAAGGTAGAGTAATACATTGAGAGTAACTCATGTAATCTTATTTTATAATATAAAATCACCAGAAAAGAGTCATCAAATATACCTTTTTAGTATGTATTACAAAAATAAATTAATTTTAGGTACATAATAACATTATATGGTACCATTGAAGATTTTTCAACTATTACTAATTTCAATGGTCATGGAGAATATTTGAGTTTACTAATTTTTGTATTTTTTTTCTAATATTTAATTTTAGCATCCAATTATGAGGGAATATTAAATCATAAATTCAAAATATCTATTCAAGTGTATCTCTATGATAACTTTATTAGTATTTTGAGTTTTATTATATATTATGATTATGATTATGATTATGATTACATTTAGTACAAATTTGCTAATGCTTAATTGACTATTATTAAGCTTATTCGAGAAATGGTAAAGGTTTTAATGATGACTTAAAGGTCTTATGTTTTATGAATTTCTACAATCTGTAATAAACAATAATTAGTATAAATCATACGTGCATAGCACGGGTATAATCCTTGTAATTTAATAAGTTAGTATTCCTTTATTATCCATGTGCAAGAAATTTGCTTAGTTTTAAGACATAATTTATAACTATTACTAAAATAAAACACTAGTTATGCCATTATTTTTTAAAGTTGCTTATGTGTCACTTTCTCAATAAAAATTTTCCCTCTAAAACACAATGATGATCTCATTGTATTTATAACTAATGTTTACAGCTTTGACTATTTTATTTTCTGATTATGACTAATATTATCAATAGTGATTGATTTTTTTTACTTTCTAGGTCATATCATTAATATGAGAAAATCATATATATTATTTATTTTCTTTAAATTATTATAAAATCTTTAAAATGCTATTTATAAAATGAGTATAAGATATTTTGAGATGGTTAAAACAAAAAGCCCTTAATTTTTAATTTATTTAATTAAATAAATATATCAAATAATTTAATAAAATCGTGCATCGCACAGGCATTATCTAGTGAGTTACTAACAAACTTCCTTAAAAAAAACCCTACTAGCAATCATATAACCCACTTTTTTAAAAAGGTGCGAAGAACTTTTCAACGCCAACAATTAAATGAGTGAGTTAAATTAATTTAGACTTAAAATTAATGTAATTTTTCTATTTGACAATAGTATCAGCATTTATTGCTAATAATGGTGTTGAATTTCAAATAGAAATAGCTACAATTTAATGTCTTAGTCTATGAAATTTAGGTTGTCAAATTGAATAAATATTGGAGTGAATAGGTTAGAGTTAGGCTTGTGTTCCCATGGGCTTCACTACATATAGGGGTGTGCAAAATAAGACCGGACCGGCGGTCCGGACCGGAACCGGCTAAGACCGGACCGGAACCGGACCGGGTGCATCCGGTCCGGTCTCCGGGTCTTACTTTTTTCCCAATTCCGGGTTTCCGGTCTAGACCGGGAAAAATCCGGGTTGGACCGGATGAGACCGGATGTCATAAAAGTTATTTGGAAGAGGAGTATTATTTATAATTATTATGTATATATTTATTTTAAAGGACTTAAAATATTTTTTTTTCAACACAAAATAATTTTTTAATTCAAATATGTTAATTTTATAATAATTAATTTGCTAAATTAATTTAAAATATTTTATTTTTCAATTTATTTTTTGTTAAGAAAAATATTTCCGGTCTAACCGGTCCAAACCCGGACCGGACCGGAAGAATTCCGGGTTAGACCGGGACCGGACCGGATGGAACCGGTCCGGTCTCCGGTCTTAATTTTTTGGGATTCCGGTCCGGTCCGGTCCGGGTTTGGACCGGTGAACACTCCTAACTACATACACCCACCAGGTAGCTTGCCGACATCATCATCATCATACCCAGTGTATCCCGAACATAGATAAATCCATGTTCTGGTCTGGAGAGGGAAGATAGACGGTGTCTCATACCAATAAGGAAAGGGCGGTCGAAAGAGTCCCCCGATTCAAGAAGGGTCTTCAAGATAGGAAACCTGCAAGAAAATCGCAAACCTACATCTTACCCACATGAGGTGGCAAATGAGATGGCGGTGACATGTCATTACAGTAATAATATTAAAAACTAAATTTGATTATGTAATTAATTGATAGGTACTTAATGCAAATCTGCACTAAATATTAAATTCCCAACTACAATAATACTAATTTAATGTTGTTATATAAATAGTGTCTTGGAACTAATCACCTTATTTTACTTTATTTATTTGTATAAAATGCAGTAAATGTATTGCTAGTTGATTTGGGGTCTTAATCGAACGACTATTAGCATAAATCCGTGTGCTCAATTAAAGTTTAATGTGGATCGTTGATTTAATCTAATCTATGGTTAGAAATTAGTAAACAATAATTCTATAAAAAAAGGAAAGTATAATAGACTCATTTGATCTAATCTAAGGTTAAAAATTAACAACAATCACTAATCATTAATATCTCTAGTTTTATATAATTAAAAATTGTTAAAAGTTAATATTAATGATCTTCGAATTGTAACGAATTAAACAAAATCTTATATGGCTATATTATAACTCATAGATAAAAATAAGATAAGTACATTTTGAAAGTAATTGATGAACAATAATAAAAGTCAACTGATAAGACTACTACAATGAATATAAAAGAGTATTTTACAAGCTAAAACTATTAACATATACTTCACACTACTATTTAATTATTTTCTCTCTCATAATTTCAATACAATCATTACATTACACTATTATTTAATTATTTTTTCTCTCATACTTCCAATACAATCATTACTTTCCACTACTATATAATTAAAATAATACCCACTACCACCAAAGATTCCATTTTTCTTAATTTTGGTGAAAAACCCAAATAGGAACATCAAAAAGAAACGGAGGGAGTATTAATTAACGATCGGATTTTTTCATTAAAAGCATTATATATTCTAAAATTCTTTACCTATTTTATAAGAAATATTATAATTTTATTTTGATAGCATGTAATTGTATCTCTATTAAAAATTTAGTGCATTGCACGAGTTTCTATACTAATAATAGTCTAATAGATATAAACATCACTATGTGATTGTGATTAGGGGTGTTCAAAATTACCCGGCCCGCCCGACCCGACTCGTCGACCCGCTGACCCGCCTCATAAACGACTGGTCAAAAAGTAAAAAACTTTGAAACTTGCGGGTCGGGTACCCGACCCGCCTTAACCGGGTCGGGTCATGGGCCAATATAAATTGATCCGGGTACCCGCTAATTACCCGGTTCACTTTTTTTTATATATCTTTAATTTTTTTAGGATTTACATTCAAAAAAATTGATCCACCCAGTGACCCAAGCGCGTCGTCCCTCTCTCTCACTTCTCTTCTTTCTTTCCATTCATCTCAAATTGTTTGTTTTCAAAGATAGTAATTGTCAAATGTAGGTCTTAGAATGTTGAAAAGGCAATCGTGAAAGTTATATTGGATTGTGGCCTGTGGGAGTAACAAAATTGATTTGGCTCTTAAAGTTTTTTTCACAACGTTCTTACAAACTTGCTCTCAAAATAGTATGTCAGTATTTCTACATGATGCTTAGAATTACTAATAGTTTGATGATGTTCAAATGTGTGCATGAATCTCATGAAAATCTAAAATTCAAGCTTTGAAAATTGGAAAAATTACCCAGAATAATACGACCTTTCACCTATTTTCCACGAATAATACGAACTTTCAATTAACCACCAATAATACGACCTTTGACATATATTTTCCATTGGTATATCGTTTTACCCATTACCGGTTAGAATTTGTTTTTAAACAAAAGTTTAATTAATAAACCAAGAAACTCACTCATCTTCTCTCATTTCTCTCTCCTGTCATTCTTCTCAAAATACCCAGCCTTCATCTTCACGCAGAGATCGTTGCTCATTCACGCAAAATACCCAGCCTTCATCTTCACGCAGAGATCATCATCCAAGATTTGCCTATAATAGTTAGTTTATTCTTCTCAATTGCATAATTTATCATCTAATTTTGCAAACACCCAAAAATTAGGGTTCATGTTTTCGAAAATTAATTATTCTCATTTATGATTAATACTTGTTTTTAAGTTGAAATTCTTTGTAATTTAGTGTTTTTTGATTGTTTTTAGGCTAATACGAATGATTTCATTACATTGAAGTTTTGGTATGGTGGGACATTCAAAAAAGAGGGGTGGGTTTATACTGATTTGCTGCTGGTCTGATTTGCTGCTGGTGTGATTTGCTGGAACATATATATGCTGGAACGTATATACTCATTTGCTGCTGGTCTGATTTGCTGATTTGTGCTACTTACTGATGCTACTGATTATGTGATATATACTGGAATATGTGTTGTCTGCTGCTGGATATGATTTTGCTGGTCTGATTTTGTGATATATGCTTATGTACTAGGTTTCTTTGTGATATATATAGGTTTATAAGATTGGAGGAAGTAATTAAAAAAATAAAAGATAACAATGGAGGAAGTGAGGAAGATAACAATGGAGGTAAATGGGTGAGGAAGAAGCTTGAAGCAGCAAAAAAAGGGAGAAGGCAGCAACGGTCAGATTTTGACCGGTTCAGCTGGTTGCAAACAAGTAAGGTATACCAATGGAAAATATATGTCAAAGGTCGTATTATTGGTGGTTAATTGAAAGTTCGTATTATTCGGGGAAAATACGTGAAAGGTCGTATTATTCTGGGTAATTTTTCCTTGAAAATTCTGCCTAAATATAGCCTAAAATCTGTCCAGAATTCGATGTTAAAAATAATAATTAAATTTGAAAAATAATCAAAAAATATAATCGGGTACCCGGTGTCCTGACCCGTTTTATTCGGGTACCCGCAATAAATGGGCCGGGATACGGGCAGCAAAAAGAGGTACCCGGCTAACCGGGTACCCATTTAGCCGGGTACCCCGTAATGAACACCCCTAATTGTGATAAATGTTAAAAGTACAAATACACAACAACAAAACACGGAGTTTTTAGACGCTTATACCCTTATTTTTCGACGGTTTTATGCGTCTAAATAATTACCGTCACAAATATTTTAGACGCTTGATTTTAGACGCGTTCATGTGTCTAAAAAATGTTATCCAATCGATGCACAAAAGACTATAAATAGTATTTTGCGCCTAATGAACACAACTAGTAAGCTTATGTGTTTAGACGCCAATAAGCGTCTAAAAATATTTTCGACGCTTTTATCTGTCTACAATACAATTGTGATTTCCAAATATTTTATTTAATTTAAATAATTTTAGACGTTTTTTGGCGTCAGAGAACTATAGTTTTTAGACGCTTTTTGCCGTCTAAAATACAAATAATTTTAGATGCTTTTTGGCGTCAGAGAATTATAGTTTGTAGACGCTTTTTTCCGTCTAAAATACTAGGGTTAATAAAAAGTTTACTTTACTTGTGTACAAGGATTTTAAACGGTTTTTGACGTTAAAGAACAATAAGTTTTTAGACGCATTAATATGTCGATATTCCATTGAAACTCATTACATTGACATATTCCAAATATTGCATTTACTCTATGCCGTAATAATTTATCAAGATCGTTTACATAAGCATTTCTATATATAACACCCAAGAGTTACACATGCTCAAAATATTGCACTTCCTCTACATAAACCTTGTGAAGCTAATTACAATAAAATATTCAAAATCAAATCCGTAATACCAAAACAAGAGGGACAATTGGTAATTAATTGTTAGCCAAAAACGCAAAAGTTGTGTTATAGTTAGTTAAGTTTCTAACATCAAAAAAGATGATGTCCTTCTCGATAATCTCTCCCGTTTGCATAACTATGATACTTTATATATAGGATATTTTGGGCGACAAGAAGGTATATTTATTCTTTTTTTGTTTATTTTACTCTTTTTCGGTAAAATGACTAATTTTAATTTTGTTTTTTTAAGTGAACAACGGTGAGATAGAGGAGCTACCTTGCAATACATTTCTTTACAATTATAACAAATATTTTTACAAACAAAAATCTTCGATTGTGTTTTAAATGGATACTGTGTATTCCATTTCAATAATTTTTGATATAGAATATTGCGCGGCGATAATAAGGTATATTTATTCTTTTTGTTTTTATTTATTTTACTCTCGGTAAAATAATTAATTTTAATTATGTTTTTTTTTTCCGAAATAAAGAACGGTGAGATAAAGGAGCTTTAGATATACATCTCCCATACTATATCCACTTCCCACAGTAATTATGGTTTCTAAGTTAAATAAAAATTGAAATTAAATGACTTATTTTTCACTTTAGATGATGACTCTTATACAGAAGAAATGGGAGTTGAGACAATAATTAAGAAACAAAAATCAGATTCAATTGGTGAATCTAGCAAAGAAAAATATGTCGAAAAAATAGACGAAAATAGAGTAAAAAATGAAAAGGTAATTCTATTTATATTGTCATCTTTATTTTCATAATATAGTTTATATTAATGTAGTCACTCTTAGGTTCATTTAATCTATCTTAATCACCTGGATCAAATATTTTATTATTAAGCTTTTTCAAGATATATTTTTGCATGGTATGTTTAATTAATTCAGTGGTTTTTTGTTGTATTTTTGAAATTTTCAAGCATTGTCACTTATTCTGTTGTTGAGCATCATAGTGATACCAACATTGTTAACGTCATCAAGGAAGATTATTTTCTAAAAACTCCAGTGTGTTTAGTACGAGCATCAGAGAAGCATTTGGAAAAGCTAGATTTGCTAAAGTCTTGGGGTTATAAAATTCCTTACATCAATGGTTGATACCGCAACTCTTTCATATTCGGTTTCCACTTATCCTGATCCTATACTAGTGGTTGAGCGAATTCAATTGTTGCATGTGTTTTTTCACCTCAAAAAGGAAAAAATTTATGAAGATTCATTCGTATTTTCAACATCCAAAGAAAGAGACTAGTGGACATGTATCAATGAGATTTTTCAACTAATTTTTCGGAAAGATTTTCATAATTATATAATTTTTTTATGTACTTACCCTTAAAATTTTAAATGTACTTTTGCTTAAATGATTGTTTTCATGCAAAATATCATTTATGGTATGTTCTTCCTTCACTCATCAAATGATGCATGTTAAGACCAATTTGCACCAAGATTGGGTCCTTCGGAGTCACGATCTTGCACCCAATTCGTCTACGCAATGGAGATAACCTTTGGTCAAGCCAAACACACGCACACAACAACCCAATCTGGCCAAGAAACTAATTCTTTGTTCATGGCAGTTAGCGTTCTTCTTCATGGATTCACTTGTCACAATTGAATGACTTCCTAATCCGCTCTTTCGAGTTTCACTCAATTGAAGGAAGGATCACAGTCTAATGAGCTCCTAATGGGCTTTTGGATTTTTGGCACACACACAAGTACTTATACGTTAATAAGGAAGGAAGGGGAAAAATTCTTCACAACTTTGCTAAGAAATTACATATTCTTAGCGCAACAAAATGTGAAAGATCCTGTAATGCTAATTGAATACGTTATCACAGGCTCCACTTGTTATGAAGGAGATGTCAAAGATTAGAAATGTCATTTTGAAACAAATAAAGACAATTGCAATCTTCCCGAAAAACTTTATCATTTTCTTCTCTTGTTAAATCCGAATAATAAAAACATGTAAATTGTTTATTTTAGTTGAACAACGATGAGATAGAAGAGATTTTTATTATATTATTTCTCGGTAAATGACTATTTTTAATTTTGAGTTTTTTTTTTCTAGTTGAACAACGGTGAGATAGAAGAGAATTTTAGGAATACATTTCCCATACTATATACCTTTTTGTTTGGAGCTATTTGTTTGTTATCAATCGAATATTCAGGGTGAGTTTTTTGAATTTTTTTTTTAAAGTAGGCTGAGTTATTATAACATAATTTATTTATCGTTTTAAACTTATTATTCTTAAAGTCATTATGTTAACTATTGTAAAATGTACCTGCATTATTGTTAAAATATGGTGAGTCTAACTATAAACATATGTGATTTTTGTTACTAATATTGAAAAGGGTGAAGGGGAGATATTATTATATTGATATCTTTAGGTTATTTATGGTGTTATTTTTAACTAATTTTTTTTCACAACATATTACCAATAGGCTGATGATCAACAATTATAAGAATTATTCTTAAATCTCCTATCGTATTTTATATAAATGATGTGTAATTTTAATTTTATTTTTTTACCTGAACGGTAAGATAGAGTAGCTACTTAGGAATACATTTCTCAAATATATACTTTTTGTTTTAAGCTCTTTGTCTGTTATCGATCGAATATCCAGGGTAAGTTGTAATTTATTTATCGTTTTAAACTTAGTATTCTTAGAGTCGTTTTGTTAACTTTTGTAAAATATGTAGGCATTATTTGAAATTCTGAAGAAATTATCAATTTGTGTAATTATATGTGATTTTTGTTATAAAAATATGTGATTTTTGTTATTGAGGTTGAAAAAGGTGTATTAAGTGGTTTGATTGTATTGATATTTTTAGTTTATTTGTGGTGTTCTGTTTAATTAATGTTTTTTCCCCACATATTGTCAATAAGCTGGCGATATACAATTATAGGAAATATCCGTACAAAAAAGAATCTTCTATTGTGTTTTACATAGATACTATGTATTCTCATTTCAATGATTTTAGAAATAGGAGATTGCGTGGCGATAAGAAGGTATACTTTTTTTCTTATTTGTTTATTTTAGTTTTCTTGGGTAAAATGACTAATTTTAATTTTTTTGGAAAATTATCATTGGTGCCCCTGAGGTATGCGTTATTCTCAATGGTGTATAAATTTTTTTTTCCAATGGCACCCCTGACGTTTAGGGGTAATAACATCCGTGACACTTTTCAATTTTTTGTACGTTAATTTTGAAATGTAACCTAACCATAGTTACTTTGTTCATGTTTATATACCCATGTTAATTCATTTGAGGAGATGATCACCATTTGTGATTATCCTTCTTCTTTCTCTCATATAAACTTCCTTCTCCTTCCATGGCTACTTCATCCAAGACTTCATCATTTTATGGCAAGGTGTACTCTGATACCTCCAAAAGACATCAGGAAATCCCTAGAGTTGAAGCTGGTGATAGATGGGTAAGGTTGAAGAAATGCGACTGTGATTCCTCTAACTTTTATGATGTTAGGGTTTCGAGTTCAGTTACCAATCTTGGAAGAATCTACTACAAATGTATTTCGTGCCAAGCATTTGAATGGGGCTATTCTTATGATTTGAAGGAAAATCTTCATGAAGCTACAGTTACAGATGTAGAAGAGACTGCTTCTACTGTCTTGATTAGAGAAGAATTCAATGAACTCAAAGCTCGTGTTTTATGGTTGTCTAATAAAGTTGATGGCTTACTTAGGGTTGCTGACTTCATGAAATATATTGTAATGTTTTTCTTGTTATTGTTGGTTGTTGCTATTATTAAGCCCTAAATATGTATTGTAAAAGGCTATGGTATTATGTATTGTTAACTTATTGAAGCTAATGAAATGATTTTTCTATCTAAACACTATTCTTAAACATCACTACTAAAATGTGTTGATATATAATACATTGCCTTGAATGATTAAGTTCAAATGCCATACAAAAGTTAGTTAATTTGTTCTACAACCATATATATTACATACAAAAAAGGATAACCCTATTAAGTTCCAAAAGTTAATAATTAAAAGTAAAGGACATTAAGAAGTTTTAGTGAGTTTTGCCCTTTCCCTTCTTTGTTAGCTTAGACTTTGTCACTGATTTCTTGGCTTGGACTTTGGAAGTTGAGGCTTCATCAGTGTTTCTTCGTAACCTTTGCTTCAATGTTGCTCCTCCTTTGCAAGTGGACATGTTGTGACCAAACTCCCCACATTTTCCACACTGCACAGTGTTGCTTCTATTTCCCTTCCTCTCCTCATCATCAGCTCTTCTCCTGTTCCTGCAAGGTCTTCCAACTCCTCTCTTAATCACAGGGGGTAAAATGGTAGGATTATCTGTTGCTGGCCATTTATCTTGATCAGGGATGAGCTTTATGCCTTCATCATAGGCCAGCTTGTACTTCTCAACTGAGTACCATTCGTGCACAAATGACTATGGATTAAGACCCTCATGAAGAATTGCACGCATCGCATGCTTACATGTTATGCCACTGCGTTGCCACACATTGCAAAGGCATGTGCGTTTGTTCAAACTCACTGCAAGAGTTGATTTACCCTCCTACACTAGACATGAAAGCCCTGCATGACCTACTGTCATTACACAAAGTTTGCACTCTTTTCACAATATTTGGACACAACTTCTCACAATATTTGGACACAACTTCTCCCAATCAGCACTTTTTTTCTTTCTTGTAGCCAACCTAACCATTGTCACCCTCCTTATTCCCTCTAACAAAGTAAGAATAGGCTTACACCTGTCAGATCCTAAAGTTGTGTTGAAGCTTTCCACAAAATTTGTTTTGTTAACATCACACTTAAGATCTACATCAAATTTGTGTTTTGCCACCTATCTTGTGGACCCAAATCAGCAAGCCATTTCCTTGCATCAGCATCCTCTTTGTCAAGCTCCTTCATGGCTTTGGCAAAAGTGAAAGTTGAAAAAGCCCAACATGCCAGCCAGAACAGTTGCCACATCTTTGGACCTGGGAATTTTTTCTTCCAATTGGCACTAAGGTGCTTGCAACAATATCTCCTTTGCACTTTAGGCAATAAATCACTAATAGCTTTGTCAATTCCCTGCATGTGCAAATCAAAGTATTGAAAACAGTAAGTATTAGAGATGCAAAACATTGTATGTCACACAAAATAAATGAACTAATTTGCATACCTTCTGCCTATCAGATATTATGCACCAATTGTCACCTCTCTGACTTGGTTCAAGAACATGCTTGAGATGCCAAATGAAAAACTTTCAGCTCTCTTCATCCTCGCTTAAAACCACAGCCCATGTAACTGGAAACAGTTCATTGTTTCCATCTAGGGCAATTGCAAATAACAAAACTCCTCCATAATTACACTTTAGATGAGCCCCATCAACTCCAATCACACTCCTACAACCAGCAAACAATCCATCGAAGGAATCCTTGAAAGATACTAAAATGCTCTTAAACACTAGGGGTGTATTTGGATGTGTATGGGGAAACCAAGCACAATTTGCATGTGACCCTTCATTTATGGATTTAATTACATCACAATAAGAAGGCAACGAACTGTATGATGTGTCATGCCCATCATTTATGATACTCAATGCCATGTTCCTTACCCTATACAGTCCTGCTTGAGTCATCTCCACACCATACCTTGACCACAACAGCTCATTCAATGCTTTACTTGGGATGTCATTATTAGCCCTAATGTCCTCAAGTAAGACATTGCATGCCCATTTAACACTCACTATATTGTTTCTAGTTTCTATACCCAAACATGTGTGTTCAGCATTTTGGATTTTTTGATAGCCCATGTAACCCCATCAGGCAACCTAGAAGCATGCAATCTCCATTCACAGTTTGCATCACTACACTTGGCTGTGTACCTTGTGTGGTCAGCCTTATCAACAACAATTGAAAACCCTGATTGTACACAATAGTTCCTAATAACATCCCTGAGATGTTGCTTATCTGTAAACAATTGCCACTCTCTAATCTCAATGTTGCCAAAAGTCTTGTCTTCATACAACTGTCCATTCCTATACAACCTATTCAAATAACTGTCAAAACTATAACATTGATCATCTCAAACTGCACCATCTAATGGATCAAAGGTATCTCCTACTAAATCAACATCATCATCCACAACATCTTCTTCACTGTCAACCAATGAAAGACTGTCACTGTCACTGTAAACCTCAGATGGGATGAAGGATTGATCATCACTTTCACTTTCACTAAGCGAGGGCCCTAAAGTAGATGCAACACCCTCCTTTTCTTTACTCAGCTCAACAAGCCTTGGAGACCTTCTAGTAACCACCTGTTAATTCCCTTCCTTCTCATAGTACTCTTTGGAATTCTTTTGATTACAGTAATTGAAACTGATCCCAAGAAGAATTCCCAAGACAGTTAAGGAATTGAGAAGTTTTCTAGGCTTATCAGGCTATTAAAGAAAATTCATAAGGGTTATACATTGATTAACAGACCTTTGACTGATCTTCTAAAAAAAGGGGCTTTTGAATGGAATGAATCAACTGACAAGGCATTTACTTCTTTAAAAGAAGCTTTTGATTTGTGAAACTGTCCTAGCAATACCAAACTTTTCATTGCCTTTTGTAGTAGAAACAAATGCTTCTAAAGGAGGCATTGGTGCAGTACTCATGCAAAATCAACATCTCACAGCCTTTATCAGTAGGATTTTTCGTCCCAAATGGCAAACTTTATTAGTTTATGAGAAAGAGCTGTTAGTGTAACACCCCGGCCCCTAGGACCGCCGGTGACTACTCAAGGAGACTGTAGACTAGCCCCACAAACCAACACAAGTCTTTCCAGCGCACTTTGGCCTCACTCGTGCGCACACGGGAAAACTTCCCAGGAGGTCACCCATCCTAAGATTGCTCTCCACCAACACGCTTAACTATGGAGTTCTTAGCAAATGGGCTCCCTAGAAAAGAAGATACACCTTGTTGATATGAGTAGTCTATCAATCCCTTTTCAATCTAAATCTGGGGTATCACACTGGGCCGGGGTGTTACAGTTAGCCTTGGTTTTTGCTGTCTAAAAGTGGGAGCAGTATTTGATGGGTGCTCATTGATGTGCTCGATTTAGAGCACATTTATATCCCCATTATGGTGTTGAATCTCGTCGTTTCTCATTTGTTTTATATATTTTACACTCGATTTTACCTTGTTCTTGTCTCCGCGGTGTTTTGAGGTTATTTCAGGTATTTTCGGAGATTTCGAGGTGAAACGGATCGAGTTCGAGATCTAGGCATTGTAATCGAAGAAGATGCACACATTTCGAGACATTCGCAAAGGCCTCGTTAAAGTTCAGCGCACATTTCAAGACAATCGTGGAGGCCACGTTAAAGTTCAACGCACATTTCAAGACATTCGCGAAGCCCTCGTCAATGTTCGGAATATATATATATATATATATATATATATATATATATATATATATATATATATATATATATATATATATATATATATATATATATATATATATATATATCTCTATATCTCTATATATCTATCTATTCTATATATATATATATATATATATATATTATATATATAAACTATTATATATATATATATAATATATATATATATGGGAGGGATCAATGAGAGGGCGTGTTTGAAAATAAGAAGGGTAAGAAGGTTCTACCCCTTGAATATCACCAAAAACAAAAAAATCTAAGGACACGATTGAGTTCAAAAACACTATGTAAACAAGTCATAGGTTACGCAGAAAGAAAATTCAATATGACATAATTTTAAAGTGATTTCTTTTTTTATAACATAGTATCTTTTTTTATTACATAGTCACTAAAACAAATCAAACAAAATCTTTCTCATCCTTCTCATCTTAAAATCTTCTCATTTGATCCTACATCTATATCTATCTATATTATATACTATATATATATATTATATATATCTATAAATCCCAAAATATATTATAAATCTATATAATATATATATTATATATATACTTATATATCTATATATATATATATATATATATATCTATATATATATATATATATATATAAGTTATGCAACAAGAAAAGTTAGGCAGGAGCTTATAAATTACATGAGTTAGGCCAGCCAATTTAATTCACGCAAGTTTAGGCAAAAATATTTGAAGCAAGTGACCTTACCGCATTCGGCCGAATAGTACTGACATTCGGTCGAATGAAAATGCCTCTCATTCAATTACTGCTGCCAACATTCTTGTTTATGCCGAATGATTTTACCATTCGGTCGACTAGATATCATTCGCTCGAATGAAAACCCCATTCGGCCGAATGGGGCCTTTTTTTCCGCAGATTCGAATTTCTTCGCAAGCTATTTTCGAGGGCTATTTTAGGGCTTTCTTTGCCTTATGTTTTAGGGCTATAAATACCCCATTTTCTGTACATTAACCCCATGCCTTGATGGTTAGAAACCCTCTCTACCATTAAGAACATCATTTATGCTTTGTTTCAATTTCAAATCCTAGATTTAGATTTCAATTGCTTTTCTTTAAATTTCAAGTCTTGTAATTTCAATTCCTTTCATTCAAGCACTTTGGTTTATGTAAGTTTATCTTTCTATTTCTCTTTATTGCTTTTGTTTATCTTTCATTGAAGTAATTTAATGCTTTGTTCATTCATACTTCATTTATTGCTTTGAATCTTGTTCATTTTCATTCCAATCTTGATTTTGTTGCTTTTAATGCTTTCTAGTTTAGTTGGTAGTTAGAGTTATTGTTCTATCTTTCATTATTGTTGATTTCCTTCTTGCCCTAATGCTTTCAATCATGTTTTCTTACTTGTTCTTAGTTGTTATTGCTTTAAGTATGCTAGAGTAGATTTCTTAGGGGTTTTGGTTTGGTGAAACCTTAGGTTTGGTGAATGTTGTTCTTATGCTAGATTAGGGTTGAGGTTGTTGTTGTTTGATTGATTGATATTCGATACATATCTTGTCCTGCCACTCCATTGTGAGACATAGGGCGATTATGGGTCGTTCGTATTGACTATATGTCATCAACTTCCCCATGTCATCTAGAGTGTCTCGATTGAGCCACGCTCGATCTCCCTTGACTTAGCTTTGTTTGAGAACATAGTATCGACCTATGGTGAATTCTCACCAACCCCGTTTGTCTCTTATTGCTATCTTAATCTTGTTTATTGCTTTCCTTAGTTTAGTTTGAAACACCCACCTACATACACACACACTTCCATCTACACCTAGCACTCAATCTTTCCTAGCCCTTGTTCCTTGTGGTTCGATCCCCAAACTTACCTCTATACTCGCTATAGTTGTAACTAGGGTGTTTATAAATGTGTTTGATTAACTTAGGTTCTTAGCGTAAAACGACGCGTTAGAAACCGGTTATCACTCATTTTAATGTGAAGACAGACAAAAAAAGCCTCAAGTGGCTTCTTTAATAAAAAATTTCAACACCATTCCAACAATTTTGGTTGTCCAAACTCATGGGATTTGACTATGAGATCTAGTACAGGAGTGGAAAAGAGAATGTGGCAGCAGATGCTCTTTCAAGGGTTCAAGGATCTGAGTTGCTTAGTATGGCTATCTCTGTGGTTGCCTCGGACTTGGAGTCCAAAATTAAAATCAGGCTACCAGCTATCAACTAGACCTTGATATATGATGGATAAACTTTCCAAACTACAGCAAGGGATGGTTATCACTCACTACACACAAGCTGGGGGACTGCTTAAACGGAAGAACAAAATAGTTGTAGGGCCTGACCCAGAACTAAGGACTTCTATCATTGCCTGGCATCATGGGAGCACAGAGGTTGGACATGTAGGACGGGATGCAACAATAAAATATGAGGGTGAAGAGATTATTTTACTGGAGAAGCATGGTTAAACACATTAGTCAATACATCAGGAATTGCAGTGTGTGTCAAGCAGCCAAGTATGAACCACTGGCATATCCTAGATTGCTGCAACCTCTTCCTATTCCTAATGAGGTATGGAAGGATATTTCTATAGATTTTATCACCGGCCTTCCTGTATCTGGAAAGATGGACACTATTATATTTTTATTGTAGTAGACAAATTTAGCAAAGCAACACATTTCATGGCACTTGCACATCCATACACAGCTGTCCTAGTTGCTCAAAGTTATGTTGATAATGTTTTTAAATTACATGGTTGGCCAAGGAGTATAGTTAGTGATCAAGATCCCATCTTATTAAGTCAATTCTGGAAAGCTTTATTCCAATTACAAGGCACTAATTTTTGTCTATCCTCAGCTACCTCAAAGTGATGGGCAAACTGAAGTGGTTAATAGGTGTTTGGAAATGTACCTCAGATGCATGTGTGGAGATGAGCCAAAGATTGGATTAAATGATTACCACTCGCAGAATAGTGGTATAACACCCATTATCACTCCTTGATAATGACTCCTGATGAAGTGGTGTACAATCAACCACCACCCATACATTTTACCATACTTACTAGGAGAATCAATGAATGAGGAAGTTGATAGGAGCTTACAGAGAAGAGAACAGATGATTAATAAGGTTAAGTAGGAGTTGCAAAGAGCTCAAAACAGATTGATAGTGCAAGTTGATCAACATAGGACAGAAAGATCATTCTAGGTTGGTGACTGGGTGTGGCTCAAATTATAGCCATATAGGCAACTGTCTAGGACAAATCAGAAACTTTCACAGAAATACTATAGTCCTTTTCAAATAACTGCCATTATTGGTTTAGTTGCCTATAAGCTCAAACTACCTACTGAAGCTAAAATCCATGATGTTTTTCATGTATCACAACTTAAGCCTTTCTATGGACCACTTCCTTAAGTCTTCCTCAATGGCTGCAGGGTTCAACGATACAAACAAAGCTTCCAGAAGCAATCCTAGATCGAAGGTTTATCAAAGTTCACAATGGAGCACAAACTCAGTTCTTAGTGAAATGGATTGGTATGCCAGCTGAAGAAGCATAGTGGGTATCAGCAAATGATTTCCAGCAATCTTATCCTGCTTTTGGAATTTGAAACTTGAGGACAAGTTTTCTTAAAGGGGGGAGTATTGATGCAGTCTTTGTTAAGCAAGGACATTTTAGTCTTTTGGTTATGTTAGTTAAGTTTGTTAGTTGTTTCCAGCTATTTTGTTTGATGTTTAGTCTTTTGATTTCTGTCTATATAAGTAGTGATATTCATGTAAATGTTTCTCAAGTAATAAAATACATCTTTCCTTTCATCTCATATTCTGTTTCTCATCTCTCTCATTTCTCAATACTTTTTTCAAGTTTCATCATCAAGATCTTTCTTGATCATTCAAGAACTGCACCAAGTGTAGCTGGCTAACTCCGACCCCGCTATCAATTAGGGTATTGGGAATCTCTGAAACCCAATGGTTGATACATGTAAATTATTTCTTTAATATGACCTTGGAGAAATGCATTCTTGACATCTAGCTGGTGAATAAGCACTGAGAACAGTGCAAATTATAGTGCGTGTAATGACATAGATATATGTTTCTCCACAATCAATACCAACCTGTTGACCTGCACTATTACCAACAAGACGAGCTTTGTATCGCGTAAAAGTACCATCAGAGTTTCTTATGTCTAAAACCCCCACAGTAAACAAAGAATATTAACATAAAGAGGTTTTGGAACTAAATTTCCACGTCTTATTCGCAATCAAATCATCAAACTTGTTAGACATGATCAATTTTCAATTAGGGTCCGAAAGTGCGGCTATGGCATTTTTAAGTAACAAAGATTTGGAAATGTGGGTATATTTCATGATATTTTCAATTAGGTTTAAAAGTTCCATGTTAACGAGCAGTTGTGGGCAAGAGGATGATGTAGTTATGGGAATAATATTTTGGTTTTGTGGGCTATTTTGGATTGATATGGGCTTTTAGGCTGAGGTCCAGTAGATGAGAGGATGGTAGTGGATAAAGGGGAGGGGAAGTGTTGGGACGTCTTGGAGGGGAGAGATTCAGCGGGTGGGATTAGGCTAGGCTGTGTTGTGTCGTCTGTGTGGGTAAGTGGTGTTAAGTAGGAATGGGGCCAATAGTGGAGAGAATGGGCGCATGATCTTGGGCCATAACAAGAGCTTGATTTGAGTCAGATTGAGGGAGGTTTTGAGAATTTGGGTCTTGATGAGGTAGACAAAGTGGATTGTTGAGTGAGATAATCCATTGAACAAGGAGAAGACCTACTTCTAAAAACTCATATGAAGAGGATGTGAGATTATAGAGTTTAGAGAAAGGAAAATATGTTTTGTCACAAATAACATGACGACTTAAAATATTTTATTGGAAGAAAGACCATAACATTGTACCACAGTGATTAGTAGAATATCCTAAGAATACACAAGGAGTAGAACAATTTTGGAGTTTATTAATGGTGGTGGACGGAAAAAAGGAAAGCATAAAGATCTTAAAACTTTAAGATGCGAATAAGCAGATATTTTTAGGATATTAATGTTACGACAACTTAAATTTCAAAAGTACAATTCTAATTTGTGGAATTTTTCTTAAAGATTTGCTACCATTTGCCTTTTGCAAAACTTCGTTGCTGCTATGTAAAATATCCCTTTGGCTAATGCATTGTATTATTTTACTTGTTATTGCATTTTAAATTTTTAATAGGAAATGCTTGCTTACCCGCGGATCCCACACACTAAGAAAATGGGCGGGTGGCTACAAATTTTGTCCATAAATGTGGGTTGACTTTTGAATATTTAAATCCACGAATTCAAATTAATGTTAATATGAATTATTAATATTGATAATGTGTTAAATAATGTAAGACATATAAATGTTAGATAATTATTTCCTTAAACCCCTTTCATTATATTCAACCTAATGCAATCATCATATCATACAATCATATCATATAATCATATCATACAATACTATAAAAATGTTGGAAAATTACAAGTGTCATCCTATAAGGAGGCATGACAAATATAATTATTTTAGTGGATGATAGTTTATTATATGACAATACTTACCTAAATTAGACATTAATTATATTTAAATTTAGAGCTAAATTAGGTATAGTAAGGAGTACAATTTATTAATACATATATATATATATATATATATATATATATATATATATATATATATATATATATATATATATATATATATATATATATATATATATATATATATATATATATATATATATATATATATATATATATATATATATATATATATATATATATATATATATATATATATATATATATATATATATATATATATATATATATATATATATATATATATATATATATATATATATATATATATATATATATATATATATATAAAATAAAAAAATGTAGAGAGAGGTTTTCTAGAGAGAGAGAGGCTCTCCTAGGGTTTGGTTTTCCTCCCCTTGGTGGGCCTCTTGGTGGGTCTTGAGAGGTTTTTTCCGGTCATCATGTTCTCTTTATGTTCAGCTCGTATTTTTTCGTTTTTGTTGTTGTTCTTTTACTTCATTTTGATGGGTTTTTTGCCGGTTTTGTTTTTGTGTTTTTTGCTTTGAAAAAAAAATCCCTAGAGCTGTTTCCTTGAGGTTTTGCTAGTTTTGTTAGTCCTTTCAGTGCTGGTCGTTTGGGTTATTTTAGGGTGGTCCACTTTCAGATCTTCTTTTCAGATCTTGGTGAGTCTATATATTTTCATGAGGACGTCTTCTGAAGTTGGGTGTCGCTTCATATTCTACTGCTATCTGCTCGTTCTTGGGGTTATTTTTGGAGTTTTCTCTGCGGGTTTTCTAGATAAGGAGGCGGATTAACAATGGTGGCTTACTGCTTTGGGTTGCTGCGGTTTTTCTTGAGATCTTTCTTCTCGACGGTGTTTTGGTGTTAGGTGTCTGGTGTTGGGGTTTTGATGCCTGGAGTCTTTGATTTCGAGATCTGGATTGCTGTTAATCTCGAATCTGTGGGGTTTTATGAGGTTTTGGCGTAGGCTTTCTTGGGGATAGGTAATGGGGTTTTCGAGATATGAGCTGTGTCTGTAGCCCTCTATAAGACTGGTGAAGTTTTGGTGTCGGCAGGGGTTGGTGTTACTATTATTGGAATCGCTGGTGAAGAGTTTTGGGATATGCTTTTTTTTTTAGCTTTAATAGGGTTTGGCGTGTTCATAGCCTTTGATGCTTGGGGTCTGGGTTTGTGACGCTGATTTGTCGTTTTCGGTGTTCATCTCTGGTGCCCTTCTGGTGTTTCTGTGTTTTTGGAGCTTATTGACGCTGCATCTTCTGTGGTCCTATTCCCCACGGTTCGTCTAGATGGTGGGTGCCATGAATTAGTGAGGTATCTCATCTTTTTGCCTGGAGGTTGTTGTTTGTTTTGTCTAGATGGTGGGTGCCATGAATTAGTGAGGTATCTCATCTTTTTGCAGAGTTCTGTGGTATTGTGGGTTAGTGAAGGGTCTGCCTGTTTCGGTGTTGGCTCAGCGTGGGCTCCGGGTTCAGTGATAAATGAGTAGTTGCTCAGTCTCTTTGGTGTTAGGTTTCTTATGTTGTTGATGGTGGAGTTTTCAGATCTTCATGGTGGGGGTTGTTCTCTCGTTGGCCGCGTGGTGTTCTTGAACTGTTTTTGGCGCTTTTGATTGGTGTTTTCAGTGTGTTTATTTATTTGGAGTGGGAACCAGTTCTGGATGGTGATTATAGATAGATGACTGGTGAAATGGTGTCATAGTACTCCTATATTCTGGTGTGAAAGAGTGAGGATGTGGTAGTCGTCTCAATGACCCTTGGAGTAACCATTTTCGTGTTTTTATCCTTTACTGGAGTTCGGTGTTTGGTATATTTGTTCTGTGAGAGTTGGTGTTTGTAGTCCCTATCTTCCTTAGTGTAGTTGGTGTTGCTTGTAGTTTTGCACTTTGGTGTCTTATGAGCTCTTAGCTCTAATGGTGTGCAAGGAGTAGGACTAGTTTTTTGGTGTGCAAGGAGGTAGATCTAGGTTGTATTGGTGTTTTTGTTAACGGTTAGCATAGTCCAACCCTATGCTGTTTTGAGTGGCCTGACTCATGGTCGTCTTTTCCAATGGCTTTTTCCCCTAGTGGGGTTTTTTTATGCCGGCGGGCTAGGGGTTCCCATGTTTCAGTATGGTGTTCCCCCCCCGCGTTTTATATATATATATATATATATATATATATATATATATATATATATATATATATATATATATATATATATATATATATATATATATATATATATATATATATATATATATTTCAACTAAAATAAAAAGGAGTACAATTTATTATAACATTTCTATATAACTTACCTAAAATTTAATATATTTAATTGAATGAAAAGGTGATGTATTCAATAAATATTTTTTAATAAATCAGTATTTATTTTTACTTTTAAAAAATCATATATTCGATAAATTTAATCCTGATAATATATCATTGCATTAATTTTTGAAGTTATCTTTTTATATATTTCAAATTTCATATTCATATTCATAAATTTAATTAGTGCGGTTTTTTTTGTCATAATAGGCTGCGGTTTTGACTCGCAGCCCTTGGAGTAGCAGCAAATGAGAAATCTTATTGGCTGCGGTCCTAAAACCGCAGCCTATAGTCCATTTTTTTAAAATCAAAAAACAACATTTGCTGCGGACATAAATCAACCGCAGCCTTTATGGGGTACTTTTTTAATTTTTTTTAATACCTAAAGGAACGAAATCAAAACTAGATCTATGAACAACAAACGAAATCAAAATCAATACTCAACATCAAAAACTAGATCTATGAACAACAAACGAAATCAAAACGTTTTTTTATTAATAACAAATTAACACTCAACATTTTATTTAAAACAAATTTACATCTGAACAAAAACCCAGTCTTACACAAAACCAGATTAAATGAAAAATTTACATAAAAATAGTCTAACTTTCATCAAATTGTACAAATCTTACACAAAAACCCAGATTAAATGAACAAATGAAGAACAAATTAAGAACATAAAAATAGTCTAACTTACAACAAATTTTTAAACAAATCTTCGATTTACACGAAACCCAGATTTCCACGAAATTTACATAAAAATCTTCAATCTTCAATAAGAACAATCTTCAAATTAAAGAACAAATCTTCAAATCTTCAGATTAAATGAACAAATCTTCAAATCTGCAGATAAAATGAACAAAAATAAGAGAGGTATTTTTTTGAACAGATCTTCAAATGAACAAAAATAAGAGAGGTATTTTTTTGAACAAATCTTCAAATTAATGAACAAAAATGAACAAATGAAGAAAAGAGTTGGGTTTGAAGGAAGAAAAAATGAACAAATGGAGCAAAAACGGAGCATGAACTTAGGGTTTATTAGGGAAATGAACTTAGGAGGATTTGTTAGGGAAATGAAGGAAAAAAGATGAAGGAAGAAAAAAGATGGAGACGGCGCATAACTTAGGGTTTAGTAGGGAAGGTGTCGGTTTAGTAGGGAAATGAAAATAGGGCTTCACAATGGCTGCGGACCCTAAGTCTAACCGTAGCCTATAAGTTTATTCCATTTATTTGTTGCGGTCATCTATTAAAACCGCAGCCTATTCTAATTTTTTTTTAAATTTATATATTGGCTGCGTATACACTAAAACCGCAGCCTATGTCTCGCATCAATGACTTTTTTTCCACTAGCGTGTATTGCACGAGTTTCTATACTAGTGTGATACTATAAAAGTGTTGGAAAATTTCATGTGTCACCTCCTAAGGAGACATGACAAATATAATTATGTTAGTGGATGATAGTTGATTATATGAAAATATTTGCCTAATTTAGAATTTTGCTATTTTAAAAATTAGAGCTAAATTAGGTATCACACAATCATACAATACTATAAAAGTAGTGTTGGAAAATTTCATGTGTCACCTCCTAAGGAGGCATGACAAATCATACAATACTATAAAAGTAGTGTTGGAAAATTTCATGTGTCACCTCCTAAGGAGGCATGACAAATATAATTATTTTAGTGGATGATAGTTGATTATATGAAAATATTTGCCTAATTTAGAATTTTTTTATTTTAAAAATCATACAATACTATAAAAGTAGTGTTGGAAAATTTCATGTGTCACCTCCTAAGGAGGCATGACAAATCATACAATACTATAAAAGTAGTGTTGGAAAATTTCATGTGTTACCTCCTAAGGAGGCATGACAAATATAATTATTTTAGTGGATGATAGTTGATTATATGAAAATATTTTCCTAATTTATAATTTTTTTATTTTAAAAATTAGAGCTAAATTAGGATCCACACAATCATACAATACTATAAAAGTGATATATTCGATAAATAATTTAAAAAAATCAATATTTAATTAATTTTTTCTTTAAAAAAGTCATGTATATGATAAATTTTTAATTATAATAATATATCCTTGCATTGCATGATTTTTTTATACTAGTGTACTATAAAATGAGAGTTTTTTTAGAGAATGTGAATAGTTAGAAAAATAAAGGTAGAGTAATACATTAAGAGTAACTCATGTAATCTTATTTTATATTATAAAATCACCAGAAAAGAGTCATCAAATATACCTTTTTAGTATGTATTACAAAAATAAATTAATTTTAGGTACATAATAACATTATATGGTACCATTGAAGATTTTTCAACTATTACTAATTTCAATGGTCATGGAGAATATTTGAGTTTACTAATTTTTGTATTTTTTTCTAATATTTAATTTTAGCATCCAATTATGAGGGAATATTAAATCATAAATTCAAAATATCTATTCAAGTGTATCTCTATGATAACTTTATTAGTATTTTGAGTTTTATTATATATTATGATTATGATTATGATCATGATTACATTTAGTACAAATTTGCTAATGCTTAATTGACTACTATTAAGCTTATTCGAGAAATGGTAAAGGTTTTTAATGATGACATAAAGGTCTTATGTTTTATGAATTTCTACAATCTGTAATAAACAATAATTAGTATAAATCATACGTGCATAGCACGGGTATAATCCTTGTAATTTAATAAGTTAGTATTCCTTTATTATCCATGTGCAAGAAATTTGCTTAGTTTTAAGACATAATTTATAACTATTACTAAAATAAAACACTAGTTATGCCATTATTTTTTAAAGTTGCTTATGTGTCACTTTCTCAATAAAAATTTTCCCTCTTGTTGGCCCATTTGAGTTTTGATGATGACTTAACAAATTATAAACAAACAAAGTATTTTAGAGATTGTTTTGTAGGAAATATATCCGATTATCATAATCGTCGATGGTACCTAAGGACTGATCAATGGCAATCGTACAAGTCAAAGTCAAAGTCAACAAAGTCAAAGTCAGTAGAGAAGGTCAATGAGGAAGTCAAAAGTAGATTCCAAGTCTACTGTTCCAGATATTGATAAACTGATGAAGTTGCAGATAGAGACAGTACGGTGTTCCATCAGAATCCGGTCAGAGGAGAAGTCAACAAAATTAATTAAGAAAATTATTTTCATTTTTATTTTTCCTTTTTAGTCTTGTTGTACGGTTGAATAGCTTAGAATGCACAACGAATAAATCAAAGAATTAAAATAACTAACTCCTAAAAAGTCTCTTGAAAATGGCTATTTTTAGCTAGAGTCAAAGATTGACTTTGAATAACCACCAAGGTAGTTATTCACATTACTCACGGTCAATGCCCACTAATCCCTCATCTATAGATTATGGGTTTATGGCATAACTTGATCTACAAAGAATATAAATTCATTTTTCTAACCGGCACAAAGTTTTTTGGCGATCAACATTGAGAGAAAAACAATTTTCGAAAATTATTGTGCCCAAATTTCGTGAGATTCAAGATTCAAGAAAAGGAAAATATTGAGTGTTCTTAATCGAAAATTAATTCCAAAATATTTCCTTGTGCTATCCTTGGTTGTTCATCCAATTTAGAGAATTTATCTTGTATGGGTTTTTGAGAGAATTTGTAATTAGACTTGGGTAAGTCTAAGGGGGAAGTGAGAAAGAGAAGAGAGAAAGAGAAGGAGAATAGAGAAAGGGAACAAGAAAGAAACCGAGAGAAGAAGAGAAGGAGAAGGAGAAGGAGAAATATTTTATGTAATAGAGAATTGAATTACATAAAATAATAGAGAAGAGAAATCCCTAGTGGGTCGTGGTTCTTATTCCCACGTTAAAATCATTGTGTTTCTTTAAGTTTTCTTTAATTTTGTTTTGAGTATTTTCTTTATTCAAAATTCCGCAAGAAAAGGGCGAAAATACTCAAACGGGAACAAGTAACAATTCACCCCCCCCTCTTGTTACACTTCATCGTCTCTATACGTTTCTACAATTGGTATCAGAGCCCTGTTCCTCATTTAATCAGGAAACCCTGAGAGCCGTATCTTGGTGCTTTAGAGATGATGAAAATGAACGAGCGTATGGAAGAAGGGTACTCTACTCAGAGACCACCAATGTTCGATGGCAAATTCTATACCTATTGGAAAAACAGGATGGAGATCTTCATCAAAGCCGAAAATTATCAAGTTTGGAGAGTCATCGAAGTTGGAGATTTTGAGGTAACAACTACCAACTCCATTAACGAGACTGTTCCCAAACCAATCACAGAATATGAGAAAGAAGATTTTCAAAAGATGGAAATGAACGCTCTTGCTATTAAATTGCTTCATTGTGGGCTTGGTCCTAATGAACACAATCGCATTATGGGTTGCAAAACAGCAAAACAAATTTGGGATCTGCTGGAAGTTACCCATGAATGAACAAGCGAAGTTAAGCGTTCCAAGATTGACTTGCTCATGTCCAAATATGAAATATTTGTTATGGAACCTAAAGAAAGCATTCAAGAAATGTTTACTAGGTTTACGAACATCACAAATAAGTTAGTCTCCCTTGGAAGGCTTATTCCATCCGATGAACAAGTGCGAAAGATCCTAAGAAGCCTACCTCAAGATGAACGTTGGAGAGCAAAGGTCACAGCCATTCAAGAATCCAAAGATTTTACAAAGTTTAATCTGGAAGAGTTATCTGGTTCCCTAATGACTCATGAATTACATCTGGGAACAGCTGACAGTTCCAGGAACAAAGGTCTGGCCCTGACAGCAGATGATCAAGAAAATTCAGAAACTGATGAGGAAGAGGCAGCAATGCTGGTACGTAGATTCAAGAAGTTCTTCAGGAACAACAGGTATAAAAATCAAAGAAACTACAAAGAAAGAGGAACTTCAAAATCCAAAACATATGAATGCCACAAATGTGGAAGTACCGAGCATTTCATAAAGGAATGCCCACTATGGAAGGACGAGAAAGCAAAAGGGAAAGCAAGAGAAACAGGAAGACAACCAACAAAAGGAAACTTCAATAGAACCGATTTCCGCAAAGCCATGATAGCTGCATGGGGAGAGTCCGAAAGTGAAGCCGAAACCGAAACCCCCGTGGAAGAAGAAGAGGTAGCTAACCTCTGTCTCATGGCTACTCATGACGATACATCTAAAGGAAAAGAGGTACTGTCTCCTGATCCATTTTCTGATTATTTAATTAAATTGGATAAACATAGATTAGTTAAAATGATTTTAGAATCTCACGAAAATTTAGAAAAACAAACCGCCATCACTCTCAAAACTGAAAAAGACCTAAAAGCATGTAAAGACCAAATATCCTACCTTAATTCGTTTAGATCCGATGTGCAAAATCGATTCTTTGAATTGCTTGATAATAATGTGATGTTAAAAGAAGCCTTAGAAAAAGTTAAAGAAGAAAACATCATGTTAAATATTGAATTGAATCAATTTGAGCAATTTGAGATGGAAGTAGATTATGAGTCTAAGAAAGAAATTCAATGCGTACTCTTTCAAATGAGATCCGACCTAGAATCCGCCTTAAAAGAAAACGATCGACTTAAGCTTGAATTAAATTCGAGAGATAAAGGGAAAATTAGAGAAGTTCCCAAATGGATTCTTAATGCTAAAACTAAAGGAACCGAAGGTCTAGGATATATAACAAAAATGATAAAAAGAAAAAGATCTACGTTGATCTCCCAAGTAACAAAGTCTGTTCCTTTTGTGGCAAAACTGGGCACCTGAAAAATCAATGTTTAAAAACGGAACAGCACAACAAAACGAACCAAATTTATGTCGATAGAGTTTGGATTAAAAAATTTAATTCTTGTTTAATCGACATGGAACCCAAGGATGGCTGGGTTCCACCTTCTAACAACTAAATTCGTTTTGCAGGTTCTAGTGAGGGGGAACAGCTCATGGTATCACGACAATGGCTGTTCCAAGCACATGACAGGCGATAGATCAAAATTTCTCTCACTAGAAGCCTATGATGGAGGAACTGTGACCTTTGGCGATAACATGAAAGGTGAAATCATTGCAAAAGGCAAGATAGGAAGGTCAAGTTCCCACGCAATAGATAACGTATTTTGGTCGAGAATTGAAACACAACCTTTTAAGTATTTCTCAATTTTGTGACAAAGGTAACTCTGTAAACTTTACTTCTGAGAAATGCATGATTTCTAGGAACGACACAGGTGACATCATTCTGGAAGGAATTAGAAAAGGGAACACCTACGTGGTGGACCTGCACACTGTTCCTAAAACCAGTTTAACATGTCTGAGTGTTATAGAAGATGACCCTCTTCTTTGGCATAAAAGATTAGGTCATGCTAGTTTTTCATTACTTAATACTTTACGTACTAAAGACCTAGTAAGAGGATTACCGTCCCTAAAATTTCAAAAGAATGAAGTATGTGATCCTTGTGCCAAAGGAAAACATGCAAGGTCATCCTTTAAAACTAAAAATGTCGTGACCACATCAAGACCACTTGAATTAATTCATATGGATCTTTGTGGACCAATGAGAATCCAAAGTCGCAGCGGTAAGCGATATGTTTTTGTCATAGTTGATGATTATAGTAGATTTACATGGACTTTATTCTTATCTAGCAAAGATGAGGCTTTAGATGAATTTGTTGCATTCGCTACTAAAATTCAAAAATCTAGTAACAATCAACTAGTCCACATAAGATCTGATCATGGTAAAGAATTTGAAAATTCAAAGTTTATGGATTATTGTAATGAGCATGGTTTAAGTCATAATTTCTCCGCGCCTAGAACACCACAACAAAATGGTGTTGTTGAACGTAAGAATAGAACCTTAGAAGAAATGGCTAGAACTATGTTAATTGCTAGTGGTTTACCTAGAAATTTTTGGGCCGAAGCCGTCAATACTGCTTGTTATATATTAAACCGAGTTTTAATAAGACCAATCACTTCTAAGACCCCCTACGAATTATTTAAAGGAATTAAACCTAATATTTCATATTTTCGAGTCTTTGGATGTCGATGTTTTGTGCATGTTAATGGAAAACGAAATTTAGGTAAATTTGATGAAAGAAGTGATGAAGCGGTATTTCTTGGCTATTTATCTCATAGTAAAGCTTATAGAGTTTACAATAAGAAAACAATGTGTGTTGAAGAATCTGTTCACATAATATTTGATGAGACTAACTTTATGACAAGTGAACAAGAAACAAGTGATTTTAAGATAGGTCTTGCGGATCTGGAAGATGATGAAAATATACACAAGGAGCAAGATCCAGTAGAGCAACAACAAGGTCAGAATGTTGAACAAAATCAAGAACAGGAACCACAGGCAGATCAGGAACAGCCTGCAGTTCCTAATCCAGAAATTCAAACAGAAGCACAAGAAGAAAGAATTGAAGTTGAACCAAATCAGAATCAAGTCAGTGAACCAGCTTCCACATCTGTCTCCACAAGAGACTTTGTTCCAAGACCGTGGAAACATCATAAGTCACATCCACTAGAATTGATCATAAGCGACATGAACAAAGGCATACAAACAAGGGGACAAATGAGAAACTTTTGTGCACACTTTGCTTTTCTTTCAACAATGGAACCCAAGAATCATGTAGAAGCTTTGCAAGATTCGGATTGGGTGGTAGCTATGCAAGATGAATTAAACGAGTTTGAAAGAAATAAAGTGTGGCACTTAGAAGCAAAACCGAAGAACAAGAAGATTATTGGACTTAAATGGGTATTCAGGAACAAGCTGGATGAACACGGCATAATCGTTAGAAACAAAGCTAGGTTGGTGGTAAAAGGTTATAATCAACAGGAAGGTATTGACTATACTGAAACTTTTGCTCCCGTAGCTAGATTAGAAGCTATTAGAATTCTTATATCATTTGCTGCTTTCATGAATTTTAAATTATATCAAATGGACGTAAAATGTGCATTCTTAAATGGGTTTCTAGAAGAAGATGTATATGTGGAACAACCACCAGGCTTTGAAAACCCAATTTCTCCGGATCACGTCTACAAGCTTGATAAAGCTCTTTATGGGCTAAAACAGGCACCTAGACAATGGTACGAGAGATTATCTAAGTTTTTGATTGAAAATAAGTTCATACGTGGTAAAATTGATAAAACCTTATTCTTTAAGAATAAAGGTTCGAATATATTAGTTGTTCAAATATATGTTGATGATATTATTTTTGGTGCTACAAATGAATCGTTATGTAAGGAATTTGCTGACCTAATGAGTAATGAGTTTGAAATGAGTATGATGGGAGAATTAAATTTCTTCCTTGGTTTGCAAATTAAACAAACTGCTAACGGTATCTATATTCATCAACAAAAATATATAAAAGAACTTCTAAAGAAATATGGACTAGATAGTGCTAAGACAAACCATACACCCATGGCCACTAACATTAGGTTAGATGAAGACTCTAACGGAATTAATGTTGACCAAACGATGTATAGAGGCATGATAGGATCACTACTATATCTAACAGCTAGTAGACCCGATATATCCTTTAGTGTTGGCTTGTGTGCTAGATTTCAATCAAATCCTAAAGAATCACATCATACGGCAGTAAAAAGAATTCTTAGATATCTAAAGGGAACAAATGACTTATCCTTATTTTATCCTAAAAGTGATGTCTATGACTTGAAAGGGTATAGTGATGCAGATTACGCAGGTGATCTTGTGAATAGAAAAAGCACTTCAGGAATGGTACAGTTTCTTGGATCTTGTTTGGTATCATGGAGTTCGAAGAAACAGAACACAGTAGCTTTATCCACTGCAGAAGCTGAATACGTAGCAGCAGCAGCCTGCTGTTCCCAAATGCTCTGGATTAAACAACAGCTAAGAGATTTTGGTATCAAATTTGAATGTGTTCCTATTTATTGTGATAATACTAGTGCTATTTGTATTTATAAAGATCCGGTGCATCATTCTAGAGTTAAACATATTCATATTAGACATCATTTCCTTAAGGATAACGTAGAGCATAAAAATATTATTGTTAAACATGTCAATACTAGTGAACAAGTTGCAGATATAATGACCAAACCGCTTCCAAGGGAACAATTTGAAAAGATGAGGTTGGAGCTAGGTATGATCAAGCTTCACTAACGTTTAATTGCTAGTATTCCTCCTCAAAACATCATGAAAAATCGGAAGGGTTCAATCAACCACAACAACCAAGATTGTTCATTCAATCATTGCGAGATTTTGGTATGCTTCTATTTAAATTTATGTCTTTAACTTTATCTTGATTGCTTGCTTGTTTGAACAAATTAGACCAAGTAGCATAACTTATTTTATATTAAATATTATTATTTTATTACCCCCATATTATAAATTATTTTAAAAAATCACAAAAATATTTTATTTTCCACAAATTCCAGCATTTTCTTTATTTTATTTTCTTTTCAGTGAACCAACATTATTTTATGAAATGGAAGACGGATCATTGAGGTGTTTCGGAAAGTAGTTATCTTAATCGACAAATTCAACGAACTTACACTTAAACTTTTCGTTACCTCACACGGTTCATACACTAAAACCGCTTCAAGAAGTTGTACTATCTTTTCATAACCGTCCCTTCACACCCTTTATAACCCACTCTTAACGTCACATCAATCACTCACCATAATTGCCAAAGTACAACTTCTCCTTTCTTATTTCAAAAACCGTCAACCCCTTTTCTTCTTCAAATCCCTAACCTTCCTCAAATCAACTCATCTTCACCATGAAAACTCCCAAAGCTTCATCCACCAAGAACACCAAAGAAAACACGCCCAAATTCATACAACCGGAACCACTACAAGTCATTCACCCTTCATCCGACAACCCACAATCATCAACTCCCTCAACTCAACCCAAATCATCAAAGACCATGCATGTTGGCACAAAAAGGGCTTTTTCCACCAAAGGAAGCTCATCTTCAAAATCGGCGAAAAAGGTCAAGGTTGTGGATCCTGATTGTGCTGAGGAGGTTGCAAAGGAGATGTCCGTAGGTTTTGGATTGGACAAATATTGGTATGATTCTACTCCCTTTCCTCAATTACACGCCATTTTAAGTAATCAAGGTTGGCAAGAATTAATGAGTAATTTTTCTTGTAATCCGATTTACCCACATCTCATGAGAGAGTTTATTCAAAACTTTACAATCGACAATGGGGTTTGTTCTAGCATGATTAAAGACATTAAAATCGAATTCAATAGCTTAATGTTGGGGGAATGGTTCGCTGTTCCAGTAGTAGGGTTTGACACATATTATGTTGGGTCAAAAATCGTCTTTTCTGGTATCACTGAGAGGACAGTTTTAAAATTTCTTGGTCAAGAAGACAAAAAGAGGTTTAGTCACATGTCTCTGTCTCCACTACACAAGCTTCTTTACAACATTGCCCGTAGGTTTATTTTACCCCGCAATTCTAAACGGAGTGAAGTAAATCTACGTGATGCAACATTGATCTACTGCATGGCTAATCACATTAAAATTAATTTTCCGTCTTTGATGATATCACATTTGTCCGAATGCATTGAGAAAGGACTTATGGTTGGATACGGAGGTTTTTTTACTTGCATTTTTAAGAAGTTTGGAGTCCCTTTGGATGGGCTAGAATTTCCTATGAGCGCCTACAATAAGATAAGTGAAAGGTGCCTTACTAATTCGCACCTTCAATTAAACGACAAGGGGATTCTAGAGCATGCCATTGAGGAAGTAGAGGTGAGTTCTGATGAAGAAGAAGAGGAGAAAGTAGAAAAAGAAGAGGAGGAGGTAGTAAAGGAAGAAGAAAAAGAAGATCAGGAGGATGTTCCCACTGCCACTGTTGAGGCAGAAACTGATATGGAACAGGAGGATGCTGTGAGTGAGGGGGAACAGGTTGAGGGAGAGGGAGAAAAGGAACAGGAAGATGATGAGGACCTCCATGTGCCTCTAAAGAATATCAAGAAAACTTCTGTGCTCACACCAAGGAAGAGCAAGAGGTTAGCTTCCAAAAGTTCCTCGAGCCAACATGATGACATTACTTCTCCAACCCCACCATCACCAAAACCAGCCTCACCCACACCAGTTGACATTCCATCATCACCACCATCACCAATTCCCACTTCACCTACACCTACTGGTTTTGCTAGGGATGACTCACCTTTTCCTCCAACTCCTATTGATCTCATTCTAGGCAAATTTGATTCCTTACAGTCTCAACTCATTGCATTTCAGAGTGAAGTTCGTGCCTCTCTATCTACCATTGTTGAGCAACTCACCGACATGGAAACACGTCTTGGTGCGAAGCTTGACACAGTGGAGGTGCAAACTGAATTTGTTGATGAGGAGACTGCTGCCTGATCCCTCCTGCTTCTATTTTCAATTAAAATTTTTTTTTTGATGTTTGGTTGGCCCATTTAATATGTAATCTTTAAACAATATTTTCTTTTGTTTTTTTTTATGTACCAGCTGGGGTACGAAACAATTTCCTTTATGCTTATGCTACTAACCCACAACTTTTTAATCCTTTATATCATCCTTATTTTCTTATCCCATGGTCTAATATGTTTGCTTGCATGCTTTCTTGATTTATGTTTGGACATCTATTTACTTAGTTTGCTGCTTACTATCTTAATTTGTCTAACGCTTGCCTTAGAGCTGTGATTTGATTCATATCCCTACTTTTTGATTGATGCCAAAAGGGGGAAGAGTAGCAAACAAACTTAAATGAATGCTTGTGAATGCTTATGTTTTTGCTTGATCTTGATAATTGTTTCTCTGTTTTATGTTCTAACCTATACAATGTTTTGAATGCTCTTAGTTTACTTTATAATGCTTAGTTTGTTGACTTACTGTTTGATATACTTAAGGGGAAGGGTTGCAAACAATAGTTATATTGAATATCACTTTGTTTACCTTAGATTCTTACAACTCATAATTGTCTTGAATTACTTAATTAGAATTACTTAGTTTGTTGTGCTTCTTAACTTTCAATTTTATGTCTTTAAGTTTCTTAATTATTATGTTTTTGGTTTATACGATTTTGGTATTTATGTTTATGTTTTGTTTCATGTTTTATTTTAAAATTGAAAATTTGAAGTCATGTTTAATCACATGATTTTCGCCAAAAATATTTTAGAGTAATATGCTTGCCTTAGAATTTGGTAAATTACTTGTAACGATTTAATTTACTAAATATGTTTGAACTTGTGATTGATCTCTAACATGTTCAAAGTTATTGGTTTTACTCTTTCTTTTAACATAGTTTGTTTATAAGTTTGTCATCATCAAAAAGGGGGAATTTGTTGGCCCATTTGAGTTTTGATGATGACTTAACAAATTATAAACAAACAAAGTATTTTAGAGATTGTTTTGTAGGAAATATATCCGATTATCATAATCGTCGATGGTACCTAAGGACTGGTCAATGGCAATCGTACAAGTCAAAGTCAAAGTCAACAAAGTCAAAGTCAGTAGAGAAGGTCAATGAGGAAGTCAAAAGTAGATTCCAAGTCTACTGTTCCAGATATTGATAAACTGATGAAGTTGCAGATAGAGACAGTACGGTGTTCCTTCAGAATCCGGTCAGAGGAGAAGTCAACAAAATTAATTAAGAAAATTATTTTCATTTTTATTTTTCTTTTTTAGTCTTGTTGTACGGTTGAATAGCTTAGAATGCACAAGGAATAAATCAAAGAATTAAAATAACTAACTCCTAAAAAGTCTCTTGAAAATGGCTATTTTTAGCTAGAGTCAAAGATTGACTTTGAATAACCACCAAGGTAGTTATTCACATTACTCACGGTCAATGCCCACTAATCCCTCATCTATAGATTATGGGTTTATGGCATAACTTGATCTACAAAGAATATAGATTCATTTTTCTAACCGGCACAAAGTTTTTTGGCGATCAACATTGAGAGAAAAACAATTTCCGAAAATTATTGTGCCCAAATTTCGTGAGATTCAAGATTCAAGAAAAGGAAAATATTGAGTGTTCTTAATCGAAAATTAATTCCAAAATATTTCCTTGTGCTATCCTTGGTTGTTCATCCAATTTAGAGAATTTATCTTGTATGGGTTTTTGAGAGAATTTGTAATTAGACTTGGGTAAGTCTAAGGGGGAAGTGAGAAAGAGAAGAGAGAAAGAGAAGGAGAATAGAGAAAGGGAACAAGAAAGAAACCGAGAGAAGAAGAGAAGGAGAAGGCGAAGGAGAAATATTTTATGTAATAGAGAATTGAATTACATAAAATAATAGAGAAGAGAAATCCCTAGTGGGTCGTAGTGGTTCTTATTCCCACGTTAAAATCATTGTGTTTCTTTAAGTTTTCTTTAATTTTGTTTTGAGTATTTTCTTTATTCAAAATTCCGCAAGAAAAGGGCGAAAATACTCAAACGGGAACAAGTAACAATTCACCCCCCCCTCTTGTTACACTTCATCGTCTCTATACGTTTCTACACCTCTAAAACACAATGATGATCTCATTGTATTTATAACTAATGTTTACAGCTTTGACTATTTTATTTTCTGATTATGACTAATATTATCAATAGTGATTGATTTTTTTTACTTTCTAGGTCATATCATTAATATGAGAAAATCATTTATATTATTTATTTTCTTTAAATTATTATAAAATCTTTAAAATGCTATTTATAAAATGAGTATAAGATATTTTGAGATGGTTAAAACAAAAAGCCCTTAATTTTTAATTTATTTAATTAAATAAATATATCAAATAATTTAATAAAATCGTGCATCGCACGGGCATTATCTAGTGAGTTACTAACAAACTTCCTTAAAAAAACCCTACTAGCAATCATATAACCCACTTTTTTAAAAATGTGCGAAGAACTTTTCAACGCCAACAATTAAATGAGTGAGTTAAATTAATTTAGACTTAAAATTAATGTAATTTTTCTATTTGACAATAGTATCAGCATTTATTGCTAATAATGGTGTTGAATTTCAAATAGAAATAGCTACAATTTAATGTCTTAGTCTATGAAATTTAGGTTGTCAAATTGAATAAATATTGGAGTGAATAGGTTAGAGTTAGGCTTGTGTTCCCATGGGCTTCACTACATACACCCACCATGTAGCTTACCGACATCATCATCATCATACCCAGTGTATTCCGAACATAGATAAATCCATGTTCAGGGTCTAGAGAGGAAAGATAGACGGCGTCTCATACCCATAAGGAAAGGGTGGTCGAAAGAGTCCCCGACTCAACAAGAGTCTTCAAGATAGGAAACCTGCAAGAAAATCGCAAACCTACATCTTACCCACATGAGGTGGCAAATGAGATGGCAGTGACATGTCATCACAGTAATAATATTAAAAACTAAATTTGATTATGTAATTAATTGATAGGTACTTAATGCAAATCTGCACTAAATATTAAATTCCCAACCACAATAATACCAATTTAATGTTGTTATATTAATAGTGTCTTGGAACTAATCACCTAATTCTAATTTATTTATTTATATAAAATGCAGTAAATGTAGTGCTAGTTGATTTGGGGTCTTAATCGAATGACTATTAGCATAAATCCGTGTGTTCAATCATCATACATATATTAATTCAGAAACATGTTTTGACATGTGGCAGCTTTAGAATAAAAGTTAGAAATGCATACTTTTTTGCCACGTGTCACTTTAAATAACATTTCTTAATTAAATGTTGTATTCTTATTTGCTAATTATTATTATTATTATTATTATTATTATTATTATTATTATTATTAAGTGTTTTTATAAAATATGTGACGTATAAAATAGGTGTTTTTATAAATTGGGCGAGATTTTGAGAGCCGTCTCTCAAAAAATCTACTAAAACAACTATATTTCAAATTTGACACTTATTTAAATGATTAAATAATTCAGGAAATAACGGCCAAAATACATCCTTTCTTTCTCTTATACAAGATACTAATTGAAAAACTTTTTTGTCATTTGGCACTTCCTCAATCATTTGTGCCAAATGTCAATTTATGAATATCTTTCAAAAAAAGTTAAACATTTAAAAAATGTATGAATATCTAAATTAATTATTATTAATTAATAGTAAAAATAAATCAATAAAAAATTAGACCTTTCAATTATCTCTAGGTTGTTTAGAATAGGAGATTGGATGAAATCTTTCATTTTGTTATTAATAATAATGGCGAACCTTTATGCATGGCAATGGACTCCTCGCTTAGAATAAACCATGAAATGAACAACACCGTGATAAAGATTAGTTTACAACACAATGTCACCGGAAATCTTGATAAAAGGTTGAAGGCGTCTACAAGCTTTCCTTTTGTGATATTTCCCCTACAAAGGTACTTGGGTTATGATGCCGAAAATTCACAACGAGATACAATCAACCACATCAACCGATTAGTACGAACCGATTGAACTAAACGACTTTGTGTTTTTGTAGAGATCGAAATCAGAAAAACTATAAAGGAGTTGATCACTCTCCTTTACGTTTCAAGAGAAAAGAGAAAGATGACAGAATTTAGATTCGAACAAGTCATTTGATATCCATGTACTCACTCTTATTTATAGAGTTAAAATGTCATCTAAACCATACATCAATTGATGATGTAACACATCCTTTCATAACAACACATCAGTTCATGAAACATAACTTTGTTTCATGAACAATAACTTTGTTTCATGAACAATCACTTTGTTTCATAAAACAACTTCAGAAACTTTCTGACTTGAAAATCTCTAAGTGCTCGAACGAGCACCCAAAATGCTCGAACGAGCAAACCACCAAAACATCAAACAGAATGTTCAGAAGCATTCTGACCTGCTCAGAGCCACATGCTCGAACGAGCAAAATAGTGCTCGAACGAGCAGCCCAATGCTCGAACGAGCAACCCACATGCTCGAACTAGCACTTGCTCGTGATGCCTCGTTTTGGTTCCGTTGTTACGTACTTGCTTAGTTTATGTAATACATATTCTAAGCCTTGGATAATGTCCTACATGCTCTAAATATCCAACACATTTCATATTCTCAATTAATTTTCCTAATTGAACATAATAATATCTAAATTAATTATTATTAATTAATAATAAAAATAAATCAATAAAAAATTAGACTTTTCAATTATCTCTAGGTTGTTTAAAAAAGGAGATTGGATGGAATATACTATAAATATACACTCAATACTTGATAATATTTAATATCACTGAAAAATTTTGGTCAAATTATAAAGCATTATTTATTTGTTGATGCAAAATTGAGTTTACCATCTAAAAAACTTTCAAAATTAAAGAATCAAAGGGTTTATTCAAAATTAAGGCTAAAGTCATATATACATGGTAATCAATGGAAGATATGGGTAAGGGATAAGGTAAAAGAACTGCATTACACATGATCTTGATTAATGGTGAGGTAAATTATTTTGTTAATCTGCAATAAAATATTGTTTTGATTCTTACATCAATTCTAATTTAATTTCGCATGAACTGTACACATGATCAACTTTGTAAGTAATTCAATAAACGAAAATGTTTGGATTCCACTACACCATACCGCTAACATTTAGTAAATACTAAACTTTCAATTTCACATCTCTCATTTAACCATAACACAATAATATTACTACTAACATTAAAAAAATTAAACGTAATCCGTGCATAGCACGGGTATAATACTAGTTAAAGTTTAATGTGGATCATTGATTTAATCTAATCTATGGTTAGAAATTAGTAAATAATAACTATCAAAAAAGGAAAGTATAATAGACTCATTTGATCTAATCTATGGTTAAAAATTAACAACAATCACTAATCATTAATATCTCTAGTTTTATATGATTAAAAATTATAAAAGTTAATATTAATGATCTTCGAATTGTAACGAATTAAACAAAATCTTATATGGCTATATTATAACTCATAGATAAAAATAAGATAAGTACATTTTAAAAGTAATTGATGAAGAATATTAAAGGTCAACTGATAAGACTACTACAATGAATATAAAAGAGTATTTTACAAGCTAAAACTATTAACATATAATTTTTATGTCAAAGTATTATAAAAATATTATTTCGATTAAGTTTTTAATATTTACACTTAAACATTAAAATAAATAAACAGAAATCTCATGTGGTAATCCTGAGGTTTCGGGTTTTCCACGTGGTAACCAAAACTTTTAAAAAATCCACGCGGTAACCCTGAGGTTTACGTAATTATTCCACTGTGACCATTTTGCACATAAAAACATTATCAAACGTTGATTTCGAAGCTTTACGGCTTTCGCACGTTTATTTATGCGTAACACCATTATAAATGTCATCAGTTTCAACCTTTTTCCCAAAATATAAACCCCTACTCTACTATCTTTCATCCAAATCATATTTTTTTCTCTCAAATCCAAAACTAATATAGTTAGAGTTTATATTTTGGTGGAAAGGGTTGAAACTGATGGCATTTGAAATGGTGAGTCGCGTAAATAAGCGTACAACTTTACATCTTCAAAATTAACGTTTGCTAACGTTTTTTTTAACGTTTTATGTGCAAAAAGGTCATAGTGAAACAATTTGGTAAACCTCAGGGTTACCGCGTGGATTTTCTTTAAGTTTGGTTGCCTCGTAAAAAACTCAAAATCTTATGGTTACCACGTGGCATTTCCCAAATAAATAAATGTCTAAACAGGAAGAAACTTCACACTACTATTTAATTATTTTCTCTCTCATACTTCCAATACAATCATTACATTACACTATTATTTAATTATTTTTTCTCTCATACTTCTAATACAATCATTACTTTCTACTACTATATAATTAAAATAATACCCACTACCACTAAAGATTCCATTTTTCTTAATTTTGGTGAAAAACCCAAATAGGAACATCAAAAAGGAACGGAGGGAGTATTAATTAACGATCGGATTTGTTCATTAAAAGCATTATATATTCTAAAATTCTCTACCTATTTTATAAGAAATATTATAATTTTATTTTGATAGCATGTAATTGTATCTCTATTAAAAATTTCGTGCATTGCACGAGTTTCTATACTAGTAATAGACATGGTTGTTAAAATCGCGATTCTAATCTACGATTCTACGATTTTACGATCCAAAAACAATCGAGCGATTTGAATCGCAGTTAGAATCTTAAAGTTGTAGAATCTTACAATTCTAGTTGGAATAAAATTTTTATAGGTAGAATAATAACATGATTCTACGATTTAACGATCCGTTCTACTAATATAGTATGAATTATTTAAATTTTCTTACACAACAACAAAACAAAGAGTCTTTAGACGCTTATTTTTAAACACAACAAATAGCGTCATAAATAACACAGAGTTTTTAAACGCTTTTATTTTGACATAAAAAATCGTCTAAATTAAAAGTATAAAACCCAAAAAATTTAAGTAAAAAAAAACCGCTCATTCATTAAAAAAAACTGATCCACCTCAAAAAAACAAAACACTATGCCCCTCAAAACTTAACCCTCGGTATTCTTCACTCAAAATTTCAACCATCACTCTGCTTCGTTCTTCGACTCCCTTGCTGTGCTTCTACTTCGTTCTTCACTTCAAAATTTCGATCAAACTGGTAAAGCTTATGATCTCCTTTTTTGTTCTTCTGATCTGATCGACTCCATTGCTTGTTATTTGTTCGTTCCATGCTCATTTTTTGATCTCCTTTTTCATTTCTATCCTTGGTCGTTCTTTGTTTTTGTTGCCTCGTTGGGTATCAAATTTGGGCTGATAGTATTGTTGGTTCTCCTTGAATCTTAATTTGATTAGATTTGTTTTTCCCAATTTATGAAATATGAAATTTAGGGTTTAGAATTTATTGAAAAAAGCAGGTAATTTGTTTGATCTTTGAGTATGATTGCAATAAATTGAGAATTCAAGGATGAAGAGGAAGACATTGAAGAAAATGAGATGTACATAAAGAGGAAAGTGATGAAGAAGATAATGAGTTGATAGAAGTTTTGGGCGCACGCGGAATTTGTAGTTGGACCCAAATAAATATTGTATTGCATTTATTGAATACAAATATTTGAATACATCATAAATTGTACAAGAATATTTTTGGTGGGACACTTGTTCCGCACCTATACACTCTTCACTCACGTTTTTATGTGAGCTCATGTCTCACTTATCTCTTATAACTCACAAATGGGATAGCCTTTATGTGTCTTAACCCTTTTTTTGTGTTTGTTTTCTATGTCCATACTTTAACAAATGGAATACAACAATATTTATAGCTAGTGTAAGTCGGTGCTCTTTTGCCATGCTATTGCCGACATATTAGATTGTTCTATCTAGCATTTATTGCTAGATTATTCTAGATACAAATTACTTTGTTTTTTTTTATTATTTTACCTAATCTAGATATTTCTTATCATGTGGGTTTAGATTTTTTAGATTATTATTTTTAACACTCCCCCTAATCTAAAAAATCTAGTACAAAAAGTTGCTGATGCACTTGTCCCCAACACTTGTCGATCTTGTAGCTTGAATTTTCTTTTCTGACGCCCATGTCGCCAATTCTCCCTTGTCATCATAGTGCATTTGTCTTCTTGCTGGTATTCTTATTACCAAGTGTCTTTCAGCTACTATTCATCTGTAGCATATCTTCTTGTAAACTGTCCTCGTGTCACCAGTCATCTTCCAAAATATTTTCTTTCTCCGAAATTTTTAATTACCAATGTCCATGTCACCACACCATGTCATACATATAACCATTTCATGTTTTCATTTTAAACTTCTCCATAATCCATTCTTTAATTTTTCTTTTAATTTCTTTGGCCCTTTCTTTTTTTTCTTCCCTTTTTTAGTTATGTTATCAACTCATACGGTCATACCACAATTTTTCTTTGCATTTTCACTTTATTTTTTTTTTGCTAGTTAGTGCTCATGTCACCAACTTTCATATTTCTCTTATAAATTTTTAATTTCTCAATCTTCCTTTAACATTTAAAACAGATTGCTTCTCATGGGGTACACTAGGGGTTGGAATTATCATGACAACATCATCCTCATCACCACCATAATCAGATTAAACAAGGTTTGGTTTGGGCTCAATCTCTTTCTTCTGTGTATTTTTCTTTAGGGTTTCCATAAGTCTCCTAACATTATCTAACAACACACTAGGTTTAGAGTCTCCAACTTTAATGCAAATACTTTCAACTCCCCTATTTATACTAAACATCTCCAACAATGCTTTTTCATCAACAATCTGAACGTGTTTCTTTTTGTACAGATAACTAAAAATGGGATGCTTAGGCATCAAATGTCCCAATGACTCAGCTTTATCCCAATAATCTATGATCTTGTCTAACAAGTTGACTAAGTCTACATCCTCAACAAATACTTATGTCTCAATATCCTTATACACAAACATCAACAACACACAATCATCCATTTACAATCTATCAACAAAAAAACCAAAAAAAACCATCAACAATCATAAATTGCACCAAAAAATCAAAATTCAAAAAAGCCCTAATTTTTAGGGTTCATTCTTACAAAGAACGATTCAGAACAACTTCAAACACCATAATTTACCAAAAAAAACCCTAATGCTACTACATTTTAAGAAGATAAAATGGAAAAAATGCACCATTACAGTCGGCATCTAGGCAAAAAAAACAACACTGACCAAGTACTTGCATGTATAGAAAGAAAATTAAAGTACCAGCATGAAATCGAGCAGCAAAGAGGAGAAAAAACCGTCAACAATGGCGTGATCAAGCAAGGAGATGATGAGGAGAAAGAAGACAGAGAATGATCAAGGAGGGAAAATGAAGAGCCAAATGTAGTTTCTTAATCAGACACAAACCATGGTTTGCCTTTATTTGAAAATTAACGTCTAGTTAACGGCAAAAAGTACAAAAATGTCACGGACGTTATTACCCCTAGGGGTGAAAGTTCGGTCTACGGTTTGGATTTTCATCGAAACCAAATCGAACCATATTTTATTCGGTCTCCATATTTTCAGACCAAACCGAACCAAATTAGTTTCTAGACCAAACCAAATCGAACCACATTTTTTATTTGTAGACCAAACCAAACCACACAAACCGAATTTCTTAGGCCGACTTTTTGTTTTTTAGGCGAATAACAATTTAAACTACAATTACAATAATTAAGGCAATAGCAAATCATACAAGATTAATAATAATAGACATAATGTCTTATAAAGTAATTCAAAATAACAAATCTTGCAAAATACTAAACAAGTGTGGGAGTGAGACGGCGGTAGTACATGTATTATCAAGGGTTAGGGTTTTCAATTTTTTAGGTTTAGAATGTATTGGGCTTGGGCTAATACTTTAATATTAGTGGGCTATATGTAATTTCTTAAATATTTCGGTTTGCGGTCAAGAAATTCGGTTTGCGGTTTTTGAAAATTCCAAACCTAATCCAAACCTTAATATTTCGGTTTTTGAATTTTCAAACCTAATCCAAACCAAATTTAAAAATCACCAAACCATATTTGTTATACGGTTCGGTCTAGTTCGGTTTGCGGTTTTAATCCGAATAAGTTTCACCCCTAATTACCCCTAAATGTCACGGGTGCCAATGGAAAAAAATTAAGTTTATACACCATTGAGATTAAGGCATACCTCACGGGCACCAATGATAATTTCCTTTTTTTCTTTCTGAACAATGGTGAGATAGGGGAGCTACTAAGGAATACATTTCCCACAGTATATATTTCTTTGTTTGAAGCACTTTGTCTGTTATCAATCGAAAATATAGGGTATGTTGTTATAACATAATTTATTTATCGTTTTAAACTTAGTATTTTTCAAGTTATTCTGTTAACTATTGTAAGATGTGCAGGCATTATTCTGGAATTCTAAAGAAATTACCAAGCTGTGTTATTAAATATGGTGAGTCTAGTTATAAAAATATGTGATTTTGTTACTATGGTTGAGAATGATGCATGAAGTGTTTTGATTATATTGATATTTTTAGTTTATTTGTAATGTTTTTTTACCTGATTTTTTTTTCACCACATATTGCAGATAGGCTCGCGATTTACAATTATAAGAAATATTCTTACAAACAAGAATCTTCTATTGTGTTTTACATGAATGATGTGCATTCCCATCTCAATGATAATAGATATAGGATATTGTGTTTCTTGAAAGGATTTTTAATTACCCATTAATTAGTCTTAGAAGTAAGGATTTTATAACTGTTTTAAAGAGTATATATATATATATATTGCTGGAAATTTATATTGAATAGGTAACCCTTTGTAAATTTTGATTGTAGGAGAATTCCAAATGAGTTATTTCGTGTAGTTGTGGCGATTTTGAGATTATATTCAAGGTATGTTCGCATGCTCGGTAATTATTTAAGTGTGTAGAAGCATACTTTGATTAATTAATTCCAAGGTAGTGTCATGATAGGAATTGATTAGAATTGTTATTTGGATTGATGTTGATTATTGATTAGTGAAGTGTGAATTATTTGAAGTGTGAATTATCAAGCATACTTTTATTATTGGCATGATTGAAAGCAGATTAATTAAACTAAATGTTTAATTTGGTTTGGAATATAAAAATGATATTTTATCATGGTTCATATAATTTTTATTGATGCTTTAAGCTTGAGAATTGAGTTACCAAGTGTCTTATTGCACAGGAATAAAATATTTGCGGTGCCTAAGTGCCCTTAAGGTGTTATAAACGCCGAGGGATAGGATGTGCGGTGCTTTATGCACTTAAGGCGTCATTTAACGCCGAAGTAGATTAAAATGGGTTCAACATTAAAATTATGTGGCAACTATTCGAGAATTAAACTGGTATGTGTTGATTGCTTGAATGAGTTATAATGATTGATTGTGCTATATTTTAATAGTCATCACCAAGTCTAATAATATGTAAAGCAACGTATAGTGAAAGAAATTACACACAAAAACTCTTGGAACGTATATACGTCAAGTATGAACATATTGGGGGAGTTATGGGCCGGGGTTTTATTTAACCATAACTTCTACTACGAGCACATGACACTGTATTTTCCTTTTATTATTTAATGCGTAGGACGTCTGTCACTTCATGTGACAGTTGCCTACCCGGTTAGCTCCCAGTGTAGTTTACCTCAATTTATTTGGGGTAAGGATTTGGTGGGAAACCCGTTCGATGCATAATGACATTTAATAAGCAATTTTCTATTTATTGGTTAGTTGTGTTGTATGCTAGTAAACAAGTGCAACAAGTTAAATTACGTGTTGATAGGATGAAAGCATGTTAGTGTACTGTTTATGCTTATGTACTCAGCATTGCTAATTATGTGTTTGTATGTTTGTTTGGCCTTGTCTTTATCTTAGTCATCTATTTCTAATGGTGAGTAGTGGGGTCAAAGTAAAGAGAAGTTTCTCAGGTGATGAAGCATATTCATGATGGGCATGAGTGAAAAGCGAATCTTGCTTAGTTTCCATAAGAATATGATGTGGTTTATTGCTTTGAGTATTTTGTATTTTGCTTGTGGACTAACACAAAGGTTTGTAACTTTTATGTCAGTTTTAATAAGGGCCTACAATGGTTCCAAGTTGTAGGTTGACTTTGTTTGACTTTGGTTTGACCTTACTTTCATTTGATTTGACTTTTAAGTTGACTTGTTCGGAATGGTTTTGAAGATAGTCTTCCGCTGTGTCTCTTTGATAATTGTTTTAGCCGTTTTCACGATGGTGGTAATGTCTTAGATTTTCCTATTTTGTATTTTAAAAAGAGCAAAATAGGTATTTTAAAGGAAAGGAATTTCTAGGGTGTACAGATACACCACTCCACTACCACGATTCATCGATCCCACAACCAAACGCAGATCCAATCAATATATCAACAGGAACCAGATCCCCACCCAACCCTTTGACACTCTCCATTGTCAACTTACCATCAGGAGTAGAATTGCTAAGTGATACAAATAGTGTATCCCAACTCTCTGGCAATGAGGAAAGTAGTAAGAGTGTCTGCAACTCATCATCTAAAGACATTTTCACTGCAGACAACTGATTCATCAAACCTTGAAAATCATTCAAATGTACTACCATGCTATTACCATCGTAATAAAATTCTAGCTTTACCAATTTTCTCATCAATGACACTTTACTTAAGGCGTTCTTCCTCTCATACATAGCCCCAAGTTTCATCCACAATTCATAAGCATTCGTGTCATTGGAAATATGTTGGAGCACGCTAACATCAACAACTTGTCTAATGGTTCCTACCGCATTCCGATTTAGAATTTTCCATTTACGTTCATCTTCACCAGTGGGCATAGACTCATTTAAGATTGGTTCTACAAATCTTTCACATAAAGAATATCTTCCATCTTAGTTTTTCACACAGCGTAAGTGGTAGAGTCCAAATAAATGATACCGTGCATACTAAATTTATCATCCATCATAAAACAACACAAGAATGTCTCCCAAGAAAATATAATCCTGACTCTAATACCACTATGTTGAGAAAAGTGGTGATATAACACACACTTTCTCCCTTTGTGTTGTTAGATGAGCAAAAAAAAAACCAATCCAATCAAACAAACAATAATAATCCCACAATCAAGCACAATAAAGTAAAAATGCGGAAAGTAAAGCAAACACGATATTTACGTGGAAACCCAATGCGGGAAAAAAAACCAATGGACCGTAAGTGGTACCACACTCTTCCACTAATCACCAATAAAATTAAATAAAAATTACCTAGAATAATCCAAACTATTCATGATTTTGCTACAATAATCCCACCTATTGATTAACCATGAATAATCCCAACTTTGATGGGTATTTTCCTAGAGTAAACTTGGGTTACCCGATGATCTGCTATAGTAGGTAATTCACCAAAAAAAATAAATTAAATAATAATTTAAAATTGTAAAATATTTTTGAAAATTTACATTAAATTTCTTAGTAAAAAAAAACATTAAATTCTTATGAATATTTTTTTAACATTTTTTTCGATATTTTATTTTAATTTATCTTATTTTTAAATAAAACTTGCTATATCAAGTCATCTGGTCACCGGATTTACTGTAGGAAAATGCCCCTCAGAATTGGGATTATTCATGGTTAATCAATATGTGGCATTATTGTAGGAAAATCATGTGCACAACCAAAATGCTCTCTAGACAATACTAGAGGCAATATAAACACCAAACAATCCTAAAACATCACTCAAGAGTGGTAAAATAGCAATTAGGGTAAGTTAGGGCAAAATACAAATTATGCACTTACAATGCACAAAATGACAATCCAACCATTGCATACATGGTGTCAAAACTCGGCCGAGTTGACTCGGAACGGCCGAGTTGACACGGTTTTTCAAGAGACCGTTCCGAGAATTCGCGATTTGTAATGGAGGGTAGAAAACCGGCGCATCAACACGGTTATCGGCCGTTATGACCGTTCTAAACCGGATCTAAACACTTTTCACGGCCGAGTTTGACCGTTCCACACCGATTGACAAGGTACATTACAAAATTAAAACGAGAAAACTGCTAAAAAAACTTACATAACAATTTAAAAGCTGAAATATTGAAATAAACTATACAATTTGTCCATGGAAGCTGGATTCAGATGTTTAGAAGAAATAGAAAGTTTTAGTGAATGATATCGTTTACAGTGAAAAGAGCTATGAAAAAGTAAAAGCACTGTGAAGATGAACTGTAAGTTTAAAAGGGGTTGTATTTTATTTTTTATTAAAATAATTATTGACATAGTGTGTCAAGTATCTATTGGTTATAAGGGTAGGTGGCAGATTTTTTTAACATTATTAGGACTTTAGGAGTACTTTTACTTATTGACATGTCAAAATACTTTTATTTAATTCAAGTATTTTAATATTGTACAAAAAGTAAAAGTAAATTTCACCTTTATACATATATATATATGTAATATTTTTAGTTTCAATAATTTTTTTAATATTAAATCATATAAATAAATAAATAAATAAATAAAATATATATATATATATATATAACATTTATCCTATATAAATATAATTATTGGGAACCGTTCCGCGATAACCGAATTTTTTCCGTTCCCGTTACACGCGATCGTGACCGTAATCGCGACCGCGACCGCGTTTTTTCACCATGATTGCATATGTAGGATGAGTAGGCATGAACACCGTGTCAAAATTTGACGAAAAACGGAGTACGAATGACCTTCGATCAGGTCGACGCAAGAATTCCTGCGCACGTACCTTGTCTCTCTGCCATTTCTGTTTTGTGCGTGTGTCTTGTGTTTTCTCTGTGTATCGATGATGCTGCTGCCTAAATTTGGTTTTTATAGTTTTCTTTCTTTTATTTTATATTTTTATTACTATTAATATTAGCCCAACTAATAATAAAAGCCCATGATTAAAATACTTATTGGGCTCTTCCTCCAAGTGGGAGGGACTTACCCAACATACAATACTATAAAAATGTTGAAAAGTTTCAAGTGTCATTCTCTAAGCATGACAAATATAATTATTTTAGTGGATTATATGATAACATTTACTTGATTTTGAATATGATTATTTTTAAAATTAGAGTTAAATTAGATAAGTATAGAACATAATTTATAGTATAAATTCAATATAAGTAACCTAATATTTGATATATTTAATTAAATGAAAAAGTGATGTATTCAATAAACAATTTTTTAAAAAATTAGTATTTAATTTTTTCTTTAAAAAAAGTCTTGTATTCCATAAATATAATCATAATAATATATACTTGCATTATTCTCTGAAATTATATTTTTATATATTCATATTCATATATTCGTGCATTGCACAAGTTTCTATACTAGTTTGGTGTAATGTTCTGTAATCTAAAATATTGCAATAACCTCAAAAAATATGCTTAATCATCATATAACTATGAAGTTAAAATGAAGTTTAGGTCTAACTAATCTTCCTAGCTATAATAAATTGAGAATACATTAATTGATTAATTTTATTTTATTGCTTATTATATATTCTAATCTATGAGGGTTAGACTAATCCATATATGAACAGGTCAACCGAAGCAAAATGTTTTCTGTTGACTAACTATTCCTTCAATTTATTTTTCTTTCATTTTTTTCGGTGTATAGAATTATATAATTACACAAATTTTTATTTGAGACCGTCTTTTGTAAAGACGGCTCTTAAAAGTCCAGTCCAATTCTAAATATATATTGTTACAACTCTAAATATAGATTTGGACTGGACTTTTGAGAGTCGTCTTTACAAAGGACGGTCTCTCAAGAGAGCAGCTGCTAATACAATATTAATATTAATATGATATAATACATATATGATTCTCTAATATGGTTATTGCTTATTTTTAATTATTTTTATAATTAGTGACAGTGATGTATATAATAATAAATTATTTAAAGGGTTTTCTACTAAAAGAACACCCAAATTTACATTATGCTCAAAGAATAGTCACCTAAACAATATTTTAAAGACATTTGTGTGGTCATCAAGGTATCAAGATTGCCTGTTTCATATTGTTTGTCAAATTAAGTGGCCATTAAAAAGTGGCCATGTTAGATGCGTAATATAGTCAAAGAATTGCTTAGTTCAATAGGAGTGTAATAAATTACATCTTGCTATGAAATGTATTTTGAGGGGTTTATTATATAAATTGCTTTTAAAGTATAAATTATATATTATATTAATATAGAAATTTGTGTAATTTATGAACTTATTAGTATGGAATATATAAAAATATAAATTTAAAGAGTAATTTAAGTATATATTATTGTAATTGCATTTATCGGATACATGACTTTTATAAAGCAAAATTAAATGCATATTTTTTTTTCAAATTACTTCTCGAATACATTACTTTTTCATTCATAAACATATCAAAATGTAGGTTAGGTATATAATTAATTGCTACAATAATTATATAAATACTTTAGTTGATTTAGCTCCAAATTTAAAAA